>CM038669.1:204628781-204776281 GCA_021605145.1 Aegilops bicornis | reverse complement strand
GGGTCTTGCATGCATGTACAGATTCATGCAGGAAATTATTTCCTAGAAATACGGCCTTTGTTTACCTTTCTTTGAGGCTATAGATGACCCACACGAGGGAAATCTATTATAACTGTTGGATGAAAGTTAGTGGTGCGGGAGTACGGATAGGAGCATGGGAGGGGCGCATGCAAGCCTCGTCCGACGCTGCTCGAACCCATGACATGACACGTCTGCCGACCTGCGCCCCACCCCTCTCGGTCCCATCGCCGCTCTGCTCTCATGAGAACGGCATGTTGGCCAGCCGCATTTAGGGTCAACATGTCATTGACTCACAGGCCGGTGCACTAAGCCGCTGAAGATCGGTCCCATGGGCCCCGAGATGGAAATGTAACTCCTGCGCCAGGCCTTGTGGTGCTCCCGCAGTACGAACTCGTGACAAACCTGGAATTTGTTTCTTACTACTACCAATGTGTGGGCCCATGCGTTGCAATGGATCCAAAGTATCTATTTAGTGGAGTGCACTCTAAACACATTATATATTTATTTTTCTCTAGCCTTTCCTAGCCATGCAACCAAGCCACACAAGCTTCATGGGTGCCCCCCACATCATATTATTCATACTACGTTGACTGGAAAAAAGATAAATCAGCCAAAACAACATCTTCCCATTTTTTTTCCTACGATGTTGTGTCGTGCACGTACCTAGTTGTGTAGTGGTAGTACTAGTTGTAGTACAAACTTCGTACTAGTAGGAGTAGTAGTACGGAGTGCTCCTACTCTATCAATGAGCCCCATCTGACACCAAATTTCTTGGCTTCTGTGCTACAGCTAAGATCTTCCCCTCCTTGTTTCTGTTTTCCAATGCGGCGGGCGGGGTGCGGTTTGCCGATAGTTGGTTTGCTCAACTGCGGTCCCACATGAAAGTGAAAAATGCTAGGCAACACGCCTTCCCTAGCTATGTGGCGTGCCGGACGGGCCATGGAGTACTCCCGAATCCTGGGCGTGTGGGGGTGCGACACGAACATGGCATGCCTTTTTCTTTTACTAGCAATGTGCCCGCACGTTGCGATGGATCCAAAGTAGAATAGTACTTGTTCACAAACTTGGAAGAAGACAATCTTGTTTTGATATACATATATACCACTAGAAATATATTACTTTTCACTCAAAAAATATTTCTCAAAGCTGTTTTGATGAGGTGAGGGCTGGGCTTTTTCTACCAGATAAGCAGGGTAGTAGCTAGGTTGGCGCATCATCGGTTTGGTCACAAGCGGTTTGACATGTTGTCGTGTTTCTAGCAAGATGCCCCTGCATTGCACAAAGTTGATGGAAAAGGTAAGCACAACTTATAAATTGACGGATGGAGTACTAGTTACAGTGACGCATATAATTGCCTCCAAATGTGAGCAAAGGGATTACACATGTCTTTATTGACTAGAACAAGAATGCAATAGCGCAATAAGAATTAAGGCCACGATGATGCAACCGCAGTGCTGGTTACAAGAGGCAAGAAGAAAGATGCATCCATAAACGTACGACCTCCTCCTCCTCGACTCAATGCGCCGGGCGACTGAGCGGCGGCTTAGGACCGACGACTTTTGTGGAAAGGTCAAGGTGCTTCTCAACAAAGGTGTCAAATGCTTCCAGCCGGTTGACAAAGGCCAACGTCGCAGCGTCCTCACCGGCCTTATAGATACCTGATGCGTCTCCAACGTATCTACAATTTTTGATTGTTCCATGCTGTTATATTATCAATCTTGGATGTTTTATAATCATTTTATAGTCATTTTATATCATTTTTTGGTACTAACCTATTGACATAGTGCCAAGTGCCAGTTGCTATTTTCTGCATGTTTTTTACATCGCAGAAAATCAATATCAAACGGAGTCCAAATGCAACAAAACTTCACGGAGAATTTTATGGACCAGAAGACACCTAATGGGCCAAGGTTGTGCCTGCGGGTGCTTCGAGGAGAGCAAAACCCACCAGGGCGCGCAAGGAGGCCCAGGCGCGCCCTGGTGGGTTTTGCCCACTTCGGGTGCCCCCCAGACCGCCTCTTTGCTCTATAAATAGCCCAATATTCCAGAAACCCTAGGGGAGTCGACTAAAATCAATTCCAGCCGCCGCAGAGTCCAGAACCACCAGATCCAATCTAGACACCATCACGAAGAGGTTCACCACTTCCATTGGTGCCTCTCCGATGATGCGTGAGTAGCTCTTTGTAGACCTTCGGGTCCGTAGTTAGTGGCTAGATGGCTTCCTCTCTCTCGCTGAATTCTCAATACAATGGTCTCTTGGAGATCCATATGATGTAACTCTTTTTGCGGTGTGTTTGTTGGGATCAAATGAACTTTGAGTTTATGATCAGATCTATCTTTTTATATCCATGAAAGTTATTTGAGTTTCTTTGATCTCTTTTATGCGTGATTGCTTATAGCCTCGTATCTCTTCTCCGATATTTGGTTTTTGTTTGGCCAACTTGATCTATTTATCTTGCAAATGGGAAGAGGTGCTTTGTAGGAGTCGGTCTACTAATCTTGGACATGATGCCTATGTAATGATCATTGCCTGGATATCGTCATGATTATTTGAAGTTCTATCAATTGCCCAACAGTAATTTTTTTACCCACCATGCTATTTTTCTTGAGAGAAGCCACTAGTGAAACCTACGGCCCCCGGGTCTCTTTCTCATATTATTTGCCTTTGTGATCTATTTTCCTTTGCTTTTATTTTCAGATCTATTAAACTAAAAATACAAAAATACCTTTCTGCATTTTATTCTTATTTATTTTATTTGGCTGCTCGATCTATCAATCTACTACAATTTATCTCATGTCCGCTTGCCTATCTTGAGGCGCCACATTCGAAAGGGATTGACAACCCTTTTACACGCCGGGCTTCCGAGTAGTTGTTATTTGTGCAGGTGTTGTTTACGTTGTGTTGCTTGGTTCTCCTACTGGTTCGATAACCTTGGTCTCATAACTGACGGAAATACCTACCTCTGTTGTGCTGCGCCATTCCTTCCTCTTTGGGGAAATACCGACGTAGCTTCGAGCTGCATCAAAAGGAATTTCTGGCGCCGTTGTCGGGGAGGATCTTCAACATATACCAGGTTCCTAATCACAAATCTCATCTCCTCGCAATTTACATTATTTGCCATTTGCCTCTCATTTCCCTCTCCCCCACTTCATGAAAATTTGCCATTTTTATTCGCCCCTCTTTTTCATTCGCCGTTTTCTTGCGGGATCTATTTTTGAGTGCAATCTTGTTGTGCAGTCATCATGAATGAAGAGAACACCAAGTTGTGCGATTTCTCAAATACCAACAACAATGATTTTATTGGCACTCCAATTTCTCCTCCCGGCACTAGTGCGGAGTCTTGTGATATTAATACTGCTTTGCTGAATCTTGTTATGAAAGATCAATTTTTCGGTACTCCTAATGAGGATATCGCATCCCATATTAATACCTTCATGGAATTATGCGATATGCAAAATAAAAAAGATGTGGACAATGATGTATTAAAGATGAAATTGTTTATATTTTCTTTGCGTGATTCTGCAAAAAAATTGTTCTCTTCTTTGCCTCGCAATAGTATCGATTCTTGGAATAAGTGCAAAGATGCTTTTATCACTAAGTATTTTCCGCCTGCAAAAATTATTTCCCTTAGAACCCAGATCATGAATTTCAAGCAACTTGAACATGAGCATGTTGCACAATCTTGGGAAAGGATGAAAATGATGCTAAGGAATTGCCCAACTCACGGGTTAAATCTTTGGATGATCATACAAAAATTTTATGCGGGATTGAATTTTTTCTCTCGTAATCTTTTAGATTTCGTCGTGGGTGGTACTTTTATGGAAATTACTTTGGGTGAAGCCACAAAATTTCTTGATAATAGCATGGCAAATTATTCGCAATGGCATACCGAAAGAGCTCCTACTAGTAAAAAAGTTAATTCGGTTGAAGAAATTTCTTATTTGAGTGAAAAAGTTGATGCTCTTGTGAAATTGGTTGCTAGTAAAAGTGCTCCTATTGATTTTAATGATATGCATTTGCCTACTTCGATTGAGCAAACTAGTGATGTCGTAGATGTGAATTTTATCTCTCGAAATAATTTCAATAACAATGCTTATAGAGGTAATTTTAATCCTAGGCCTTTTCCTAGTAATTCCTCTAATAATTATGGTAATCCTATGGAAATCCTGCTTATAATAATAATAGGAACACCTATGATCTTTAGAATAATATTAAAGAATTTATCAATACGCAAAAAAATTTCAACACTACCATAGAAGAAAAGTTGAATAAGATTGATGATTTGTGTAGAAGTGTTGATAGAATTTCTCATGATGTGGAAAATCTCAAGATAAAAAATTTTGTGCCTAAGGTTGAGGAATCAATTAAATCTCTTTATGTTTCTATGGATGAAAGTAAGAAAAGAACAGCTATGCTTAGAGATAAAAGAGAATTTTTAGAAAAAAGCGTTTTCTAGCGATTACTTTCACAAAATTGATGAAGATCTTAAAATGATTGGTGTTTCTTCTATTGATTCCTTGTTTAGAAAAGTTAAGATTGATTGAAAAGGGACTGGAGAAGAGTCAACTTTAGTTAGAAGGCGTCCCAATAATTCGGAGGGTGAAAATCTTGTTGAGAAAATTGATAAAAGTGGGTTTGAAGAGGTCAAAACTTTTACTAGTGATGTGCCCACTCTTTTGATTACAAAGACTTAAAATATGATAGTTGCTATTTGATTGATTGTATTTCTTTGTTGCAATCCATGATAAATTCACCCCATGCTTATGAACAAAATAAAGCTTTTACTAAACAAATTGTTGATGCTAGGATGAAAGCTTTTGAAGAAAAATTGGAATTAGAAGTTTCTATCCCTAGAAAATTGCATGATGAATGGGAACCTACTATCATAGTCAAGATTGAAAATTATGAGTGTTTTGCTTTGTGTGACTTGGGTGCTAGTGTTTCTACAATTCCGAAATCTTTATGTGATGTGCTTGATCTTACCGATCTTGAAGAATGCTCTTTAAATTTGCACATGGCGGATTCTACTATTAAAAAGCCTATGGGAATAATTAATGATGTTATTATTCTTGCAAATAGGAATTATGTGCCCATAGATTTTATTGTTCTTGATATTGATTGCAATCTGTCTTGTCCAATTATTCTTGGTAGACCGTTTTTACGCACTACCGGTGCCGTGATTGATATGAAAGAAGGCAATATTAAATTACAATTTCCTTTGAGGAAGGGTATGAAACACTTCCCTAGAACAAGAATTAGGCGACCATATGAATCAATCATGAGGGCATTCTATGAATCTCAAAATAAATACGACAAAACTTAGATCCTTGCTTTATGCCTAGCTAATTACGTAAAACTATAGCGCTTGTTGGGAGGCAACTCAATGAATAAAATTTATTTTTGCTTTTTGGTTTCTGTTCTTAAGTGCTTGCACATTTTATCCCACTGTTATTATTGTGTTTTTTGTGTTTTAGTTAGTTTTTGTGCCAAGTAAAGCCTTTAGGGTCTTCTTGGGTGATAGTTGTTTGATCCTGCTGAAAAACAGAAACTTTTGCGCTCACGAAAACAATTCTCATTTTTTACCAGAGCGTGATTAAATACCAATTCTTTTTGCAGAAGATTAATATCCAAATTGCTCAGGACGTCCTCATTTTTCAGAATTTTTTGAGTTTCAGAAGTATCTGAAATAGTCAGATTGCTACAGATTGTTCTGTTTTGGCAGATTTTGTTTTCTTTGCGTTGTGTGCTTGTTTTGATGGCTCTATGGTTTTATTCGGTGAGTTATTGCCATAGAAAAGTTGGAATATAGTAGATGTAATGCAAGAGCAAAATATGAATTGGTTTACTACAATACTTATAGTAGTGATTTGCTTTCTTTTACTAACGAATCTCACGAAGGTTTCGTTGAGTTTTGTGTGATTGAAGTTTTCAAGTTTTGGGTTATCTTACGACTGATGAAGCAATAAGGAGTAAGAAGAGCCTAAGCTTAGGGATGCCCCAGCATCCCAAGCTATTATCCAAAAGAGAGCAAGCAACTAAGCTTGTGGATGCCCCGAGTGGCATCCCCTCTTTCTTCTAACGACCATCGGTATTTTACTCAAAGCTATATTTTTATTCGTCACATACTATGTATTTTTATTGGAGCATCTTGTATGATATGAGTCTTTTCTTGTTTTATTTTGTGTTTTAAGTCTTGATTCCTTGCTGGACACACCTATTTGAGAGAGCCAAAATTATTTCATGACTTGTTAGAATTTCTCTCCATGCTTCACTTAAAAATTTTATGAGCTATGGACATGCTTTGGTGCTTCACTTATATATTTTTCAGCATGGTGTGCTTTAGTATTTTGAATAAATGCTCTCTTGCTTCACTTAGATTTATTTGAGAGTTAGTAAAATTTTCAAGAAATTCTCTCTTGCTTCACTTAAATTAATTTGAGAGAAAGAAATACTTTGCTCATGATCTTCACTTATATTTGTTTGAGCTTATCAAAAGCAAGTTATGAAAATTAGTTCCAAAGTGATAGATATCCAAGAAGGATATAATAAAAACTTTAATGAAGATCATTGGACAAAATAAACTTGATTCTTAGTAATAGTTTTGAGATAGTAATTATGCTTTAGTAAGAATATTGGTGTTAAGGTTTGTGATTCCCTATGCAAGCACGAAAGTCAATAACTATGCAATGAAATTATATCCTACTTGTGGTGCATTATTCGGTGTTAATTATGCTTAATGCTCGCTTATGAGATTATTTGTTTCTTGGTTGGTCGCTTCTCAATCTTTTGCTAGCCTTCATTTTGCACTATGTATGATCACTACTTGTGCATCCAAAAACCTTTAAACCAGTTTTGCCACATGAGTCCACTATATCTACCTATATGTGGTATTCTTTTCCGTTCTAAGAAAATTTGTATGTGCCATCTCTTATGTTCAAAATAAACTTCTCTTTTGTGTGTTTGTACCGCTCGCGGAGTGGTGAGGGGTGGCTAATATTTTCCATGCTAGTTGTCTGATTCTCACGATGAGTGTTTATTCACTTTTCTTTGCACGAGCGTAAGGCAAAGGTATTAGGGATGCCCAGTCCCAAAATGAAAAATGAATTTAATTTATGTTGTCAAATAATAAATTCCTTGGAAAGTGTTTGTATGGTGGGCAACCGTGGATACGGCTAGCCATGGAAAGTGAAAGTATGGTTGAAAAAGGAATAAACTTTATTTCCTGTTTGGGAACCGACTATGATATATCTAGCATGGAAAGTGTTGGGAACTCTAAGTCGTTTTCGTTGGTGGGAAGGGTACACCTCCCAAAATGTTTTTATCTCTAAGTTTTTTGCTTTGAGCTCTGGCACCTGTACAAATCCCTACTTCCCTCCGCGAAGGGCCTTTCTTTTACTTTATGCAATTTTTATTTCAGTTCGAGTCTCCATCTTCTCTTATAAAAGCACCAACTAGGAGGCAATATGATCATACTTGAGCATTGGGTGTAGCTAATATGCGAGTGTGTTTCATGAATGGATCAATGATTGAGCATGATGGGCTAGGGATAACTTATCTTAGCGTTGATATTTTGAAATACTTGGTTGCTTGTTGATATGCTTGAGTATTTAAGTTATCATGTCAAAACTAGACTATTTCTTTGAACAATATAAAAGTCCAAATGTCCATGCTATAAAGAAAAGAATATGATATGACATGTTAGGCAGCATTCCACATCAAAAATTCTATTTTTATCACTTACGTACTAGAGGACGAGTAGGAGTTAAGCTTGGGGATGCTGATACGTCTCCAACGTATCTATAATTTTTTATTGTTCCATGCTGTTATATTATCAATCTTGGATGTTTTATAATCATTTTGTATCATTTTTTGGTACTAACCTATTGACATAGTGCCAAGTGCCAGTTGCTGTTTTCTGCATGTTTTTTGCGTCGTAGGAAATCAATATCAAACGGAGACCAAATGCAACGAAACTTCACGGAGAATTTATATGGACAAGAAGACACCTAATGGGCCAAGGTTGCGCCTGGGGGGTGCTCCGGGGAGAGAACAACCCACCAGGGCGCGCCAGGAGGCCCAGGCGCGTGTGACGTCTGGATAATTAAGCTACATTAAATCTCTGCTAATGATGCCATGTCACCACTATTACTATTGATAAACTCGCAATGGTTCAAATCCCTGTTCAAATTCGAATTTAAATTAAAGTCGAAAATAAAAGTTCTCAAGCATAAAATATAAAATGTTCAAAGTGTGGCAAATAATCTCTGGTTATTTGTCATGTTGGAACCAACCTCTTTTGGATTCCCAGGTGCCCCTGGAAATTTATTTAGTGGTCCAGTGACGATGTTTGCCAATACTACGTCGGTGTTTCCCCCAAGAGGAGAGGATGATGTAGCACAGCAATGGTAGGTATTTCCCTCATTAATGAAACCAAGGCATCGAACCAGTAGGAGAACCAATCAACAAAACGTAAACAGCCCCTGCACACAATTAACAGCCACTCGCAACCCGACGCGTTAAAGGCGTTGTCAATCCCTTTCGGGTACGGCGCCAGAAATTGGCAGGAGACGGGAGAAAATTGTAATAGATCAAAATAATAGATCGCAAATAAAATAAAGTGCAGAGAGATGTTTTTGGGTTTTGGGGTTTAATAGATCTGAATAAAAATGCAAAGGAAAAGTAGATCACAAGGCAAATATATAAAGAAGAAGAAGACCCGGGGGCCGTAGGTTTCACTAGTGGCTTTACTCGAGAAAAATAGCAAACGGTGGGTAAACAAATTAGTGTTGGGAAATTGATAGAACTTCAAATAATTATGACGATATCCAGGCAATGATCATTACATAGGCATCACGTCCAAGATTAGTAGACCGACTCCTGCCTGCATCTACTACTATTACTCCACACATGGACCGCTATCCAGCATGCATCTAGTGTATTAAGTTCATGGAAAAACGGAGTAATGCAATAAGAACGATGACATGATGTAGACAAGATCCTTTTATCTATACGGCGGTAGATATAGATCTCGTCTTTTTATCCTTAGTGGCAACAATACATACGTGTCGGTTTCCCTTCTGTCACTGGGATCAAGCACCGTAAGATCAAACCCACTACCGGGCACCGCTTCCCATTGCAAGATAAATAGATCATGCCGGCCAAACAAAACCCAAATATCGGAGAATAAATACGAGGCTATAAAAGATCATGCATATGAGAGATCAAAGAAACTCAAATAACTTTCATGGATATAAAAAGATATGACTGATCATAAACTCAAAGTTCATCAGATCCCAACAAACACACCGCAAAAGAGTTACATCATATGGATCTCCAAGAGACCATTGTATTGAGAATCAGCGAGAGAGAGAGAGAGAGAGAGAGAGAGAGAGAGAGAGAGAGAAAGCCATCTAGCTAATAACTACGCATTCAAGGTCTACAAAGAACTACTTCTGCATCATCGGAGAGGCACCAATGGAGGTGGTGAACCCCACCTGAGATGGTGTCTAGATTGGATATGGTGGTTCTGGACTCTGCGGCGGCTGGATGAATATTTCGACGACTCCCCAAGGGTTTCTGGAATATTTGGGTATTTATAGAGCAAAGAGGCGGTCCAGGGGGCACCCGATCCGGCTTAGGCCACGCGCGCGGGCAAACGTTTGCCAGCCGCGGGTCAGGGCCACACTTTAGGCGGCGGAGACCTCCGGCGAAGCCCAGGAAGCCCGGCTGCAACAACCGTTCGCCTGAAGCCAGAGGCCGCCCGGGGCACTGGCCTGAAGTTCACCTAGAAGGAAGCAGGGAAGCTGGAGCCAGGTGCTGGTCGGCTCCACCGACCACACGACGAACTCCGGCAGCACCTCCGCTGAGTGGAAGCGCAGACTGGGGGGCCGCGCAGTCATGGCACGCCCCCCATCGACAATTTGGCGCCCATCTCCGCGCAGGGGATCGCCTCCACGACCACGGGAAGCCGCTATGGGAGCCACGGGATGCTTGCGAGGACGGCCTCGACCGCGCTTGGCCGGGGGAGAGTCGGGCCCAACTCGGCGAAGCCTTCCCTTCTCCGCAGCCGAGAACCTCTTCGACGGAGCCATGGAGAAGAAGGAGTAGCAAGGGAGATGGATCGAAGGGCTCACGCCATTTCGCATTTATAGCCGGGGAGGCCAACCGGGCCTCCACGATCGCTGTAATCATGGCCCATTTCTGCATGCAGGGACTTGTCGAGTCATGCGGTTGCCGAGGCGTCGTGGGAAGTGGAGACGCCCATGACCTATCAATCGCCATGCGGCGCCCAAGGCCGTAGGCTGTTGGGGCCCGTGGCGCTTCGCACTTGCCCCTTCGCTTCTCTGCTAAGCCAAGTCCAGGCGCGCCTTGGGCCCGGAGGCTACTGTCGGCATTCTAGGAACGGGGGTACCCAGACTTGCCTACCTGCGGCCTGCGGCGTGGCTCAAGTGGGGGCCCAGCACGGCCCAGCTTCATCAGCTCAAGCTCAAGACCCTCGCGAGGGGCCAGATTGCTGGGCGGACGACAAGAACCTTCCTCAGAGCAGCCTCGTGCAAAGCTCATGAGGAGGTGGAGAGATCAAGGCAGGGTACCTCACGAGGGTGCCCCGTGACGCGATCGAGGCTGGGGCGGGCGCCGGCCCGCCAAGAAGTTGTCCTCATTTCCCTTTGGTGCAAAGGAGGCAAGCATGTGCCAAGGCATCATGCAAAGGTTACCGCCTGTGCAACAAGACCAAGACCAGCAGAGTAGCAGGATGGAGGTCATCGTGGAGCCTGTGACAGCTGCCACCGTGAGCCTTTGGCAGCCAAGACCAACTTTAGTCAGGATAAGTGTACTAGATGTTCCCCTTCAAAATGGCCAATTGTTGGCGCCCTTCCCGCTCATTATTTGGGAAGAGGCCCAGGGCCTCCCTCTATAAATAGGACTAGCCACCAAACAAAGAGGGACACAGGCAGGCACACATCGATCGATTGATGAGATAGAGCCCTAGAAAAGAGAGAGAGAGAGAGAGAGGCGATCGAACTCACCCAAGCAGTTCATCGCACCAGCCCAAGAACACCCCTCACGAGGTTGTTCTTCCTTTGTACTGTTCATCATCAGCCCCCTGAGGCAATCCACCACACCACAAACTAGAGTAGGGTATTACACCGCAATGTTGGCCCGAATTAGTATAAACCTCGTGTCTCTGTGTTGTTCATCGTTCGTAGTTTAGATCCCTTGCAAACCATCGACGCGTGAGCTGGTAGGGGAAAGATCTCCGCCAAGCACCTCAAAGTGTTCGAACCTCGAGGGTCCGCTGAACCCCAAATCCGACAAAGACCCGAGGTGGGTAACCCACTGTATGCGCCTGGCCTCCTGGCGCGCTTCGGTGGGTTGTGCCTCGGGCACCCCCAGTGCAACCAGGGCCCATTGCCTTTCTTCCGCCCATAAAAATCATCGTGGAGTTTCGTGGCATTTGGACTTCGCTTTGATATTGATTTCTGGGATGTAGAAAAACATGGGAAAAATAAAGAATCGGCACTTGGCACTATGTCAATAGGTTAGTACCAAAATGATATATAATGATTATAATACATCCAAGATTGATAATAAAACAGCATGGAAGGATAAAATTATAGATACGTTGGAGACGATCAAGATCCCTGCTTAAATCCTACTCGCCCTCGAGTAGGTAAGTGATAAAAACAGAATTTTTGATGTGGAGTGTTGTTCATGAAGTCAAATCATATTCTTTTCATTATAGCATGGACATTTGGACTTTTATGTGATTCAAAGCAATAGTCTAGTTTTGACATAATAATTTAGATACTCAAGCATATCAACAAGCAACCATGTTTTTCATAATATCAATGCTAAAATAAGTTATCCCTAGCCCATCATGCTCAAACATTGATCCATTGATGAAAACACTCGAACATTAACTACACCCAATACTTGAGCACGATCATATTGCTTCCTAGTTGGTGCTATTATGAGAGAAGATGCAGACTCAAATTTCAAAAATAAAAAATTGCATAAAGTAAAAGAAAGGCCCTTCACAGAGGGAAGTAGGGATTTGTAGAGGTGCCAGAGCTCAAAGCAAAAAATTAAAGATAAAAACATTTTGGGAGGTCTATCCATCCCACCAACGAAAGCGACTTAGAGTTCCGAACACTTTCCATGCTAGATATGCCATAGGCGGTTCCCAAATAGAAAATAAAAGTTATTCCTTTTTCCACCATTTCTTTCACTTTCCATGGCTAGCCAAATCCACGGGTGCCCTCCATACCAACACTTTCCAAAGAATTTTTTATTTGACAACATAAAGTAAATATATTTTTTTGCATTTCGGGACTGGGCATCCCTAAAACCTTTGCCTTACTCTCGTGCAATGACAAGAAAATAAACACTCATCTTGAGAATAACACATCCAGCATGGAAAATATTAGCCACCCGTTACCGCTCCGCGAGCGAAACAAACACACAAAAGACAAGTTTATTTTGAAGATTAGAGATGGCACATGCAAATTTGCTTAGAACGGAAAAAGAGTACCGCATATAGGTAGATATAGTGGACTCGTGTGACAAAACTGGTTTAAAGGATTTTGGATGCACAAGTAGAGGTCATACTTGGTGCAAAATGAAGGCTAGCAAAAGATTGGGAAGCGACCAACCAAGAAACGAATAATCTCATAAGCAAGCATTAAGCACAATTAATACCGAATAATACACCACAAGTAGGATATAATTTTCATTACATGATTATTGACTTTCGTGCATGCATAGGTAATCACAAACCTTAACACCAATATTCTTACTAGAGCACAATTACTCATCAACATAACTCACATATCACATCATCATGTCTCAAAACTATTACTAAGAATCAAGTTTATTTTGTCCAATGATCTTCATGACATTTTTTTACTTTATCCTTCTTGGATATCTATCACTTTGTCACTAATTTTCATGGGTTTCTTTTCATAAGCTCAAACAAATATAAGTGAAGATCATGAGCATAACAAATTTTCTTTCTCTCAAAATAATTTAAGTGAAGCAAGAGAGAATTTCTTCAAAATTTTAATAACTCTCAAATAAATCTAAGTGAAGCAAGAGAGAATTTCTTCAAAAATAACAAAGCGCACCATGCTCAAAAAGATATAAGTGAAGCACTAGAGCAAGTCCTAGCTCATAAAATATTTAAGTGAAGCATAGAGAGCAATTCTAACATGTAATGATATAATTTTGGCTCTCTCAAATAGGTGTATCCAGCAAAGATTGATGACTTAAAACACAAAATAAAACAAGCAAAGACACATATCATACAAGACGCTCCAAGCAAAACACATATCATGTGACGAATAAAATATAGTTTCAAGTAAAATACCGATAGTTGTTGGAAGAAAGCGGGGATGCCACTCGGGGGCATCCCCAAGCTTAGTTGGTTGCTCATTATTGAATAATAGCTTGGGATGCCAGGGCATCCCCAAGCTTAGGCTCTTACATCCTTCCTTCATCCATCGTAATATAACCCAAAACTTAAAACCTTCAATCACACAAAACTCAACAAAACCTTCGTGTGATCCTTTAGTGTAAGAAAAATAAATCACTACTATAAGTGTTGTATCAAACCAATTCATATTTTGTTTTTGTATTATATCTACTGTATTCAAACTTTTCCATGGAAAAAACTCATTAAAGAAAACCATAGAGCCATCAAAATAAGCACACAACACAAAGAAAATAGAATCTGTCAAAACAGAACAGTCTGTAGCAATCTTATTTGTTCGACTACATCTGGAACTCCAAAAATTCTGTAAAACTAGGGAAACCTGGATAATTTGTATATTGATCTTCTGGAAAAAGAATTTGCATTTTATCACGTTCTGGTGAATTTTAAAAATTATTTTTGTGAGCACGAAGTTTCTGTCTTTTTCAGCAAGATCAAACAACTATCACCCAAGAAGACCCTATTGGTTCTACTTGGCACAAACACTAATTAAAACATAAAAAACACAATCATAACAGTAGCATAATTGTGCTAGCACTCAAGAACAGAAATCAAAAAGCAAAAAAATTAATTTTATTCATTGGGTTGCCTCCCAACAAGCGCTATAGTTTTACGCCCTTAGCTAGGCATAAGATTTTATTGATGCTCACATGAAAGATAACAATGTAACACAAGGAGAGCATCATAAAACATTTGACAAACACATTTAAGTCGAATATACTTCCTATGCATAGGCATTTTATAAGCAACCAAATTATCAAGACAAGAAATATCTAGCATACGCATGGAAGAAAACAATAGCAATCTCAACATAGAGGTAATTTAGTAACATGATAATTTCTACAACCACATTGTCCTCTCTCATAATAATTACATGTAGGATCATACTCAAATTCAACAGTGTAACAATCATATAAAATTTTCTTTTCATGATCCACATGCATACAAAGTTGACACTCTTCCAATATAGTGGGATTATCATCAACTAAAGTCATGAACTCTCCAAACCCACTTTCAATATTATCGCATACATATTCATCACGAGGCTTAAATAAATTTTCAAGATCATAAGAAACATTATCACCCCAATCATGATCATTGCAATAAGTAGCAGACATGACAAAACAAGCATCCCCAAGCTTGGGGTTTTGCATATTATTAGCATAATTGACATTAATATAATTTATAGTAAAATTATTGCAATCATGCTTTTCATTCAAGGAGCTATCATGAATCACTCCATGAATTTCTTCATCACAATTTTTAGATTCACGATTCTCAAGCAAAACTTCATAAAGATAATCTAGTGCACTCAACTCACTAGCAATTGGTTCATCATGATTGGATCTTTTAAAAAGATTAGCAAGTGGATGGGGATCCATACCAATAGATTTTTAGCAAGAAAACATGCAAGCATATAGAAGTCACATGGCAACACAAGCAAACAAAAGATCTGACGAGAAAAACGGTGAACGAAAAAGAGGGCGAATAAAACGGCAAATTTTGGTGAAGTGGGGGAGCGGAAAACGAGAGGCAAATGGAGAATAATGTAAATTACAAGGAGATGATATTTGTGATTAGGAACCTGGTTATGTTGAAGATCCTCCCCGGCAATGGCGCAAGAAATTCCCTTGATGATGTTTGCCAATACTACGTCGGTGTTTCCCCCAAGAGGAGAGGATGATGTAGCACAACAACGGTAGGTACTTCCCTCAGTAATAAAACCAAGGTATCGAACCAGTAGGAGAACCAAGCAACAAAACATAAACAGCCCCTGCACACAATTAACAGCCACTCGCAACCCAACGTGTTAAAGGGGTTGTCAATCCCTTTCGGGTACGGCGCCCGAAATTGGCACGGATACGGGAGAAAATTGTAATAGATTGAAATAATAGATCACAAATAAAATAAAGTGCAGCAAGATATTTTTGTGTTCTGGGGTTTAATAGATCTGAAAAAAAATGCAAAGGAAAAGTAGATCGCAAGGAAAATATATGAAGAAGAAGACCAAGGGGCTGTAGATTTCACTAGTGGCTTCTCTCGAGAAAAATAGGAAACGGTGGGTAAACAAATTAGTGTTGGGCAATTGATAGAACTTCAAATAATTCTGACGATATCCAGGCAATGATCATTACATAGGCATCATGTCCAAGATTAGTAGACCGACTCCTGCCTGCATCTACTACTATTACTCCACACATTGACCGCTATCCAGCAGCATCTAGTGTATTAAGTTCATGGAAAAACAGAGTAATGCAATAAGAACGATGACATGATGTAGACAAGATCTGTTTATCTATATGGCGGTAGATATAGATCCCGTATTTTTATCCTTAGTGACAACAATACATATGTGTCGGTTCCTCTTCTATCACTGGGATCAAGCACCATAAGATCAAACCCACTACCGGGCACCTCTTCCCATTGCAAGATAAATAGATCAAGTTGGCCAAACAAAACCCAAATATCAGAGAAGAAATACGAGGCTATAAGAGATCATGCATACAAGAGATCAAAGAAACTCAAATAACTTTCATGGATATAAAAAGATATGACTGATCATAAACTCAAAGTTCATCAGATCCCAACAAACACATCGCAAAAGAGTTACATCATATGGATATCCAAGAGACCATTGTATTAAGAATCAGCGAGAGAGAGAGAAAGCCATCTAGCTAATAACTACGGACCCGAAGGTCTACAAAGAAATACTCACGCATCATCGGAGAGGCACCAATGGAGGTGGTGAACCACATCTGAGATGGTCTCTAGATTGGATCTGGTGGTTCTGGACTCTGCGGCGGCTGGATGAATATTTCGACGACTCCCCTGGGGTTTCTGGAATATTTGGGTATTTATAGAGCAAAGAGGCTGTCCGGGGGGCACCCGAGGTGGGCATAACCCACCAGGGCGCGCCTGGGCCTCCTGGCGCGCCCTGGTGGGTCGTGCCCCCCTTGGGGCACCCCCCAGGTGCAACCAGGGCCCAATGCCTTTCTTCTGGCCCATAAAAAATCATCGTGGAGTTTCGTAGCATTTGGACTTTGTTTGATATTGATTTCCTGTGATGTAAAAAACATGGAAAAACAGCAACTCGCACTTGGCACTATGTCAATAGGTTAGTACCAAAAAATGATATAAAATGATTATAAAACATCCAAGATTGATAATAAAACAGCATGGAACAATCAAAAATTATAGATACATTGGAGACGTATCATCCAGCAGCATTTAAAATTGGCCTTTCCGGTTTCTAAAATTGGTTAGACAACTTCTATTGGCCTCAAACTTTTTGTGACTCCTAGAATTAATGTGTTTGATTTATGAGGTAAGTCTCATATCTAACAAAGCTTGTTTAGATTTACAGTTTAATAGAAAACACTAGCAAAAATTTAAATAGAAAATTAAATGCAAAAGAGACCCCCCTTGCCATCTGAGCCAATAGGCCCAGCTGGCCACCCACGCGGCCCAACCGGCCCACCCATGCTGCCCCCTGGCCTATTAGGCCACCCCACTCCCCGAACCCTAACCTCTCCCAATCCCCACTCCCCCCCACTCACTCCCCCCCAATGTCTCTCTCCCCTTTCCCCGTCTGGATCGGGGCAGAGGGCCCCGACCCCTTCGCCACGCCGCCGCCGCCCGGCGCCTCCGGCCACCCCTCGCCGGCGCCCGCCTCTCCGTCTCCTCCCACATGGAGCCCGTCCCCACCTCGACCCGAGCTAGATCGGGATCGACCCCGCCACGCCACCAACGCCACCACCCGACCCCAACGACCGCATCGCCCGCCCCCACGCCAGACTGCCCACCGCTCCATCCCTGACCTCCGCCGCCCTCCCCTACTTCCTCTACGCCAGCAGATTGGACCCTGGGATGACTACAATGACGCCCCCGAGCTCTTCACGCACCTCTGCTCCACCGTCGTCATGTAGGATCCGGCCACCCCGTGCCTCCCTCGAGCTCGCTGCCACCTCCCTACGGCTCCGATGTGAGCCGCTGTTCATTTTCCCCTCTTCCCCCCTTCCATGTATTGCGCCGTTGGATGTCATTCGTGCACGCCGACCGTGTTCGTGTACACGCCACGACGACGATGCTGCGTTCGGCAAGACCGCTGCCCTCCCCGGCACACTCACCGCGTCCCCCGCAGCTCTCTCGCTCGTCCGCCTCGCTGCGCGCCGCGGCCGCCTCTCGCTTCCTCAAGACTGCTGCCTCATGCCTCGCTGGCTGCCTCCACTGCCGCTCACGGTGGCGCCACACACGCCGGTGGCCTCGCCTGCCTCCTGGTCGGCTCGGCTGCTGGGTTGCGCCTCAAGAATCACGCGCCCGATGGCGCCCACCACCCGCACCCAGCGCCCGATATGGCCCCTTGGGCCTATGACATGGGAGGGCCACCCCCAAAATATTTAAAAAATGTTTTAAAGGAAATAATATAATAATAATTATTAAACTAATAATTAACTTAATTAATCCTGTTAATTAACCTAATTAACTATTTAACTAATTAAACTGTTAATTAGTATCAGTCTATGACAGAATGGACCCGCCTGTCAATTTGACTGGTCAATAGGTCAAAGTTGACTGCTCACATCACTCTGGCTTCATGCTGACGTCATTATTTGTTTTCTGTCGAATTAAACAATTTCAGGAATTGTAGAAAATCATTAAAACTTTGAAAATTAATATAAATTAATTCGTAACTCGGATGAAAAAAATTCTACATGAAAGTTGCTCAGAACGACGAGACGAATCCGAATACGCAGTCTGTTTGTCCGCCACACATCCCTAGCATAGCGAACATCGAACCTTTCCCCTCTGGTTCTTCTGTCCGAAAATGCCAAACTTCGGGAAAGCATTCCCGGATGGTATCCCCTTTGCCGGTAACGTGTAGCACTCCGTTAGAACACATCTAGCTCTACCCGTTGTCCTATTATGCCCTTGCTTGTTATGTATTTACTGTTTCTCCCCCCTCTTCTCTTCGGTAGACCCCGTGACAGCTGCCGATGCCGCTGTGATCGACTACGTCACCGATGACCCCTCCTCGTCTGAGCAACCAGGCAAGCCCCCCCTTTGATCATCCCGATATCACCCATTCCATTCTCTCATGCTTGCATTAGATTTTGCTACTGTAATTGATTGCTCCTATTCTGATGCATGGCCTGCTTTTGTAACCTGCTCATTGTACCTTACCTGCTTATCCTAAACTGCTTAGTATAGGTTGGTTAGTGATCCATCAGTGATCCCCACCTTGTCCTTGTTTCCCCTGCTTCATCATCGATGACTCGATCAACATGATCGACAACCAGACCCGACACCTCACATCACATCATGCCCCTTTTGTTGCTCGACTCTGCAGAGCTACTATCGAGTGACGGGGGTGATACCTCATAACGCACTCCTGATGATGACTCTGTAGTGTAACTATTCGATCGTGGTCATCGAGGGTGATTCCTTAACCACTCCCGATACGACTCTGTCATGCAACCCCTCAAGTGTGAACCTCGAGGGTGGTTCCTCTTCCGTTCACCTTGATGATTACATCTAGTGGAATTCGCCAAGGGTGATTCCTCGGGTTTTCCCCTTGATGTTTGGACACACGGTTACCCGGACTTTACTTCAGACCATTGTTGAATTCGGGTCGGCCCTAAGGGGTACCCGTGAGTTGATGTGAAAGTCGGGCGGGCCCGTTGAGCACCCGCGAGTTTTCCACGAGGCACGGCTGGGCATTCTGGGCCCTTGCCATAAGTCCATGAGATGGGGCGACGGAGTCACATTATCGTGAGTCTCTGCTCGTATCTGCGAGCCCCCAATGCACTAACAGGTTTGGGTATTTGTTCTGAGTTGGCCTTTGGCCTTTACACACTAACCACCACGCGAGAATAGATATGGGCCTCAATGTCATGGTATCAGCCAAAGCTTTGTCAGACGTCCAGTTCAACATTGAGGCATGGTCGGATCGTGTTGGCCATCTGAGGCGGTGCTGGTATCCACCCTGCTCGCAACAACCCGAAGTGCAACGGGAGATGGGCCCAAGACCCCAGAGTGCTTAGGATGTAGACCGGCGGGGACCTATCTGCTGAGCCTAGGTAGGGCTATGACGTGCTGATCTTCCGAGGCCGGGCATTGACCCCAGAAAGGTGTGTCCGGCTAGAGTGGTCGAGCATGTTGGGTAACGTGGTGCACCCCTGCAGGGAAGATATATATTCGAATACCGTGTCCATGGTAATGGACGTTCAAACTTGTATCCTGATCTATTATAACTAGAACTGGTTACTCGAGACATGATGATGGATATGTGGCTCCGGGATTGCTTTCTTGCAGGGAGTCGAGGAAAGATCTTTGGGCGTTAATGCTACAGCATGGTTGTTAAATATAAACTGCTATTCTTTACTCTTCTACATGCTGCAAGATACTTGGAGTTGCTTGAAGATGCTAGTCTTCCATAGGCTAGGCCTTCCCCTCTATTCTGGCATTCTGCAGTTCAGTCCATAGATACATACCTTCCTTTGATACCAATGCATAAAAAAGACACATCCGTGACATTTTGGGCCGAATGAAAAAAATTCTGTCATACTTATGACACTTCTATGACAATAATTGTGACAAAACCCGGTATCATCATAGATGTGGTGGGGTCCTACTTCTATGACAAAAAATCATGACAGAAAATGGGCTTTTCGTCCTGGGCGGGCCGGAGACGCAGCTGCATGACATTCTTTGGGCCGTCCACGACGGAAAAAACCGTGGTAGAAGCAAGGGCGAGGAAAATATCGGGGTGTTCCCCGTTACGGTGGGTGGTCGGGGCCGAGCGATGCGCGTTTCTCTCATACACGCACGCGCGTGTGTGCGAGGCGTTGGGCTCTAACTGAACCCGAGCGAGGCGTTGGGCTCTAACTGAACCCGAGCGAGGCGTTGGGCTCTAACTAAACCCAAGCGATTGCACTATAGGCTACGCGTTACTGAACCTGAGCGATCGATCGATGGCTGTTAACTGAACCCGATCGAGAGATTCCTTCGCTACTGCTGCTAACTGAAGCCGGTCGATGCTGCCTCTAGATGAATAGTGAGCGTTGCTGGGGGGGTTTGGATAAACAGTTCCTGGTAGGGGTGGATGAACAGGACCCCGTGGTGTTGCCTCTGGATGAACAGTGAGCGTTGCTGGGGGTTTGGATGAACAGTTCCCGGTGGGGGTGGATGAATAGGACCCCGTGGTGTTGCCTCTGGATGAACAGGACCCCGATCGATCGAGCCGGTTGGTGCTGGATGAACAGGATCCCGTGGAGGGCTGGATGAACAGGACCACCCCACGGAGGGCAGGATGAATAGTAGATGGTGGACGGCTGGTTGAACAGGAGCCCATGGAGAGGGCTGGTTGAACAGTAGCCGGTGGAGTAGCACGCGGTGGAGGCTGGATGAACAGGAGCCCGTGGATGAATAGTCGCAGGTGGAGGCTAGAGGAGGTCAACGGTGGATAAATAGTAGCCCGTGGAGGCTGGAGGGGGTCGACGGTGGAGATGAACAGTATCCCGTGGAGTCCCGTTTTGCGTACGCCACAGCCCTCCCTATGAACAGGACACCTCCCCCCTTTTGACCGTAGCGCTCCAACACAAGTCTGTTTCCTCCATTTTGCAGTACGCCACACCCCTCCCGATCAACAGGACCCCCGTTTTGACCGTAGGCGGTCCGTTTCCTCCGTTTTGTGGTACGCCAGACCCCTCCCGATGAACAGGATCCTGTTTCGATCGTGGACGGTCGAATAGAAGGCCGTTTCCTCCGTTCTGCGGTACGCCAGGCCTCGTTTCCATCGGCTGTTCCGTCCAAGCCGGTTGGCTCCCACGCGTTCCGTTGCCTCCCGATGAACATGACACATTTCGTTGCCTTCCCATGAACATGACAACGGCTGTTTCTCCATTCCGACCCAGCCATGTACACGAGCCCTGGCCGTACGTATGCGTTAGTAGGCATTCGAGACCCTGCCCGTATGTACGTACGTGGCCATATTTTCTTTCTTGCACACTGGCCGTTATACGTACGTGTACATGCTACGTGCGCGCCTCTACTACGACACGTGCGCTCCTCTACATCGACAAGTATGTATGTACACGTCCACGACCAGAATGACAATGCTACATACGCTTCGACCAGGTGGGTCCCGACTGTCAGGCACTTCCTTGCCTGCGAAGATGTAGCTGGTGGGTCCCAGCAGTCAGGGGGCGAATCATTTCTTTTGCCCAGACGCACTTCCTTGCGTGCGAAGATGTAGCTGGTGGGTCCCAGCAGTCAGGGGGAAATGTTTTTTCGTGAAATACGGTGACCCGTCTGGTGGGTCCCTGCTGTCAGGTGGAGGAATAATTATTTTGCACGTAATAAGGAGGCACTTCCTTGCGGCCGCCGTAGACCCAGCTGTCAGCCTCTCCACGTACAGTACTCTTCTGATGGAAGTCATTCCTTGACCACGTTGACCACGCCGCGCCGAGAGCACCAGGGCGGTGGACGACGGCGAGGCCTAGGAAGGGGACGACACGGAGCCGGGGAAGACGCGGCAGTGGAAGACCGCACGGAGAGGAGTACGAGGGTTCACTGGTTCGGCTGTGGTGTGAAGCTGCCGTCGCCGCAGGGCCTGGCCAGCGATGGGAATAGTAGGGGGCGGTGAGGCCTCATGGCAAAGACAGCCGGCCACGGAGGCAGGAGCATGCAAAGACGACCGGGCGCTTGTTTGGGCGGCTGGAGCAAGAAGACCAGAGGTTGAAGAAGCACTACGGCCGTTGGATTGACATCGTACGGTCACTGGAGCTAGAATCGTTCATATTGACTAAGTTGACAAAGCACTCCGTCTACTTAGTAGGTCCACAAGTCAGCCTCCCACCAAGGTGGGTCCCAACTAGCAGGGGGAGTATTCTTTTTTTTGTGCGTAATAAGGAGGCACTTCCGGTGGGTCTGAGCTGACAGCGGGGGGAACGTTTTTTTCACGAAGTACGGTGGCCCGTCTGGTGGGTCCCAGCAGTCAGGGGGGAAACGCTTTTTTCGCCAAATAGGGTGGCCCGTTCGGTGGGTTCCTGCTGTCAGGTGGAGGAATAATTATTTTCCGCATAATAAGGAGGCACTTCCTTGCGGCTGCCGTGGACTCAGCTGTCAGCCTCTCCACATACAGTACTCTTCCGATGGAAGTCGTTCCTTGACCACGATGACCACGCCGCACCGAGAGCACTAGGGCGGTGGACGACAGCGAGCGGTGAGGCCTAGGAAGGGGACGACGCAGAGTCGGGGAAGACGCGGCAGTGGAAGCCCGCGCGGAGAGGAGTACGAGGGTTCACTGGTTCGGCTGTGGTGTGAGGCTGCCGTCGTCGCAGAATAACAGGGGGTGTGGGTGAGTGGAGGGATGGCCTGGCCAGCGGTGGGTGTAGTAGGGGCGGTGAGGCCTCCACGGCAGCATAGCCGGCCATAGGAGGCAGGAGCCGGCGGCACGACCGGCGCTGCTTTGGGTGGATGGAGCAAGAAGACCAGAGGTTGAAGAAGCACTACGGCCGTTGGATGGACATCGTACAGTCACTGCAGCTAGAATCGTTCATATTGACTAAGTTGATAAAGCCCTTGGTATGTGTCAACTTAGTAGGCCCACAGGTCAGCTTCTGAAACTGTGCGCCCCAGATGTCAGGGGGAGGAATCATTTTTTGGGCGGGTGAAGCTAGAATATCCGAGATTGAAGAAGAAGCACGGCATCCGTTAGATGGACATCCAATGGCCACTGCTGCCTGAACCATGTGTTGACTATAATAAGTTGACAAAGCCTTGCATATGCGTCAACTTCTTTTTTTAGGGGGCGCGTCAACTTAGTAGGCCCACAAGTGTGTGGCAGAGAACTTATAGTCCATTTGCGATTTGTAAGAATGTACAACCCATTTTTGAATACTAATGGAATTTACTACAGCCCATTTACAGTTTGTTAAAAGTACATCCCATTTTCTAGCTAGGACAACGATTAATAATTTCAACCAACCATTCAAGACAGAATTCAATAAAATTTCCCACATTTTGATGGGATCCGAAATATTTTTATCCCAAATTGCTAGTCAGATTTGTCGGTGTACAAAAGAAGGGGTGCATCTTTGTACCCCTTTACCTGTGCACGGACAGTCGGAGCCGTGCCCGCGGCCACACCAAGCAGAGCAGGGGAGGTGAACCAAGGTAAAACCGAAGCCCAATACAGCCAGAGCAACGCCAAGACCGAGACCACGAAGAAGCAGAGAGGCAAAGCAGGTTCCCCCGGCAAGATCCTTGCCGGGAGGCAGCCTTAGCGACCCCGACAAGGCCCTTGCCGGGGCGGCTCGCCCACACCAGCGGAGTGAGCCACCCTCGAGCCCACGGGTTCCAACTCAACCAACCACGTTGGAACTAGGGCTCGGGAGGCACCTCCATGGTGGCGTGCAGATCTTTGTGAAGACAAGAAATGTTCAAGATCAGATGAGGATTGAAAGACGACGACCCTCGGCAAGATCCTTGCCGAGGAGGACCACAAGACCCCCGGCAAGATCCTTGCCGGGAATGACGGCACGCCACGGCAAGACCCTTGCCGGGCCACTCGGCAAGGCTCTCACCAAGGATGCCAGCAGGGCCACTGCCAGGCCCGCACCAGCCAAGTCTCCACCACCGTTCGCATGCAGCTGCCAGCCCAACCAACTGGGCAGGCACCTGCGTGGCAACATGCAGCTCCCAGGCCAACTCATCAAGTGCCTGCGTGGCGGCATGCAGAGCTTCGTGAAGACCCTACCGCCGCGCCACCTCAGCTGCCTGCCTGCCTACATGGCGCCTCATGCATTGCTGGCCAGGGTGCCTGTCGAAGCGAGAAGGAGCGGTGGCGGATGGGACATGCCTCGCTCCCGCCCCCGATAAAGCCAAGGGACACCTCAGCGGTGCATTAAATGCGTCTTGTCCTGTAATACGAGCGATAAGCTCGTAGCACTGTATGCTTTTCCACCTCCTGTGTGCCACTGTGGCAACCCCTTTCGACTATAAAAGGAGGCCCATGGCATACGGGAGAAGGATTCGGCTCTCTGAAACGGCACAGCCACCGTAGCTAGATCGAGAGCTCAAGAACACTCAATACATCCACCAAAGCAGGACTAGGGTTTTACGCATCCTCGCGGCCCGAACCTGGGTAAACAATCCTTGTGCTGATTACTAATCCTGCTCTTCCCGCAACCCTGCGCCTCGGCAACCGTAGTAGGGATTCTTGTGATCCCATAGGTGTCGTTCGACACCGACATCTTTGGCGCGCCAGGTAGGGGGTGCAATTGTGAGAATTTGGTATAGTAGTTAGCCTAGCGTTTCTTCATCGCCATGGCTCCCAAGAAGAAGACGGCCATGGCGATCGGCTCGTCGGGAGCCGAACGACCCGTGATAGTACGGACGAGCAGCGGGCCGGTCGCGGATAGGACCCGGGCCGCAGTCCGCGAGCACCAGCATCGCCCTGGCAGTCAGAGCCTGGCAAGCGGTGTCGTTCGCGTGCCAGACGATCGGCCGCACGTCGCCAGATCCAAAGACGGAGCTAGGCCCCCCGCAGGTGGCGCGGGGCCCTCCAGGAGTGTCATTGTGCCGCCCCCAGGCGGTGCAGCAACCTCCAGGACGCCCACGCCGGCGCCCACAGCACGCTCTTCCCAAGGTGCGTGCAACGAGCAGCGTCACCGCACTGAAGACCTCGGACACCAAAGTGGGAAGAACCACGCGCCGTTCGGCGGATTTACGATGGAGTTCAGACACCCAAATCGGAAAAATGGCGCCGCTGGGTCGTGATAGAGCTCCTTCTAACGTGGTTAGAAGTCGAAGCGCGCTACGGTCCACGCAGCTGTCGCCGCCACCCATGCCGGCAGAAGCTTTGGTGGGCGCGCAGCTGCTCCTCGACTTCCCTCCTGCTGTGGAGAAGCTCGACGAGTGGAGGGCCACCATCCGGAGCCTCGTCGCCGTCGCCAACAAAGATGATCCGCGACCGGGGGGACCCTCGGGCCGGTGCCCCACCGAGCCACCACACGCCAGTGCTGGGAGGACTCTCCTCCTCCTCCTCGCCAGCCGCCGCGGGCGTCTGCTTGTCGTGACGACGCTTGTGACAACATCTCTATAGCGTCGTCCGACCCGTGGACCCACTGCGACCAGCGCCAAGTTCTTCGAGAACAAGCTCACGAGGATGCTCGAACCACTATCGAGCGCTGGCGTGATACACGCCACCAGTCGGACAAGCGGGCGGGACCCGCTATGGACCACCCGGCGCCGGGGGGCTCTGGCGGCCTACCTTATGAGGTGGGCTGCCCAGCCTTTACCCGTGAGCTGCGGCAGTTCCAGTGGCTGATACGTCTCCAACGTATCTATAATTTTTGATTGCTCCATGCTATATTATCTACTGTTTTGGACAATATTGGGCTTTATTATCCACTTTTATATTATTTTTGGGACTAACCTATTAGCCGGAGGCCTAGCCCAGAATTGATGTTTTTTGCCTATTTGAGAGTTTCGCAGAAAAGGAATATCCAACAGAGTCCAAACGGAATGAAACCTTCGGGAACGTGATTTTTAGGAAGATTATGATCCGAGAGACTTTGACCCTACGTCAAGAAATAAAGGAGGAAGCCACGAGGTAGGGGGGCGCGCCCACTCCCCCAAGGCGCGCCCTCCACCCTCGTGGGACCCCTGTTGCTCCACCGACGTACTCCTTCCTCCTATATATACCTACGTACCCCCAAACGATTAGATACGGAGCCAAAAACCTAATTCCACCGCCGCAACCTTCTGTATCCACGAGATCCCATCTTGGGGCCTGTTCCGGAGCTCCGCCGGAAGGGGCATCCATCACGGAGGGCTTCTACATCATCACCATAGCCTCTCCGATGAAGTGTGAGTAGTTTACCTCAGACCTTCGGGTCCATAGTTAGTAGCTAGATGGCTTCTTCTCTTTTTGGATCTCAATACAATGTTCTCCCTCTCTCGTGGAGATCTATTCGATGTAATCTTCTTTTTGCGGTGTGTTTGTTGAGACCGATGAATTGTGGATTTATGATCAAGATTATCTATGAACAATATTTGAATCTTCTCTGAATTCTTTTATGTATGATTGGTTATCTTTGCAAGTCTTTTCGAATTATCAGTTTGCTTTGGCCTACTAGATTGGTTTTTCTTGCAATAAGAGAAGTGCTTAGCTTCGGGTTCAATCTTGCGGTGTCCTTTCCCAGTGACAATAGGGGCAGCAAGGCACGTATTGTATTGTTGCCATCGAGGATAACAAGATGGGGTTTTTATCATATTGCATGAATTTATCCCTCTACATCATGTCATCTTGCTTAAGACATTACTCTGTTTTCTTGAACTTAATACTCTAGATGCATCTTTGGATAGCGGTCGATGAGTGGAGTAATAGTAGTAGATGCAGCAGGAGTCGGCCTAGTTGTCTCGGACGTGATGCCTATATACATGATCATACCTAGATATTCTCATAACTATGCTCAATTCATCAATTGCTCAACAGAATTGCTCACCCACCGTAAAAAAATTATGCTCTTGAGAGAAGCCACTAGTGAAACCTATGGCCCCCGGGTCTATCTTCATCATATTAATCTTCCAACACTTAGTTATTTCCTTTGCCTTTTACTTTGCTTTTATTTTAATTTGCATCTTTATCACAAAAATACCAAAAATATTATCCTATCATATCTATCAGTTCTCACTCTCGTCAGTGACCGTGAAGGGATTGACAACCCCTTATCACATTGGTTGCGAGGATTTATTTGCTTTGTGCAGTACGAGGGACTCGCGCGTAGCCTCCTCATCGGATTGATACCTTGGTTCTCAAAAATTGAGGGAAATACTTACGCCATCGCGGTTGCATCATCCTTTCCTCTTCAAGGAAATCCAACGCAAAGTGCTCAAGAGGTAGCTAGAAGAATTTCTGGCGCCGCTGTCGGGAGTCTATGCAAAAGTCAACATACCAAGTACCCATCACAATCCCTTTATCTCCGTGATTACATTATTTGCCATTTGCCTCTCGTTTTCCTCTCCCCCACTTCACCCTTGCCGTTTTATCCGCCCTCTCTTTTCCGTTCGCCTCTTTTTCGTTTACTTGTCGTTATGGCTAGTCCCTTATCCACTCCGTTGTCCCCTGAGTTTGAAGTCTTTCACTTCAAAGAAAGACAAGGAGAAAACTTAAAAGATGCCTGGTTGAGAATAATGGAGTCTTATCGTAATTGTACCTTTGAAGTAAACCTGAGGATTTTGCTTCGCAATTTTTATGTTGGACTAAATATGTCTCATAGATAACTTTTGGATTGCGTTGCCAAAGGCAATTTTATTGAAATTGATCCCCATATTGCGCTTGAAATTATACAAGGTATAATGGGAACACTACCTCAACAAAAGGGGCCTCATCCTACCCAGGAAGAGACACAAGTTTTGAAAAAATTTGTGAAGTTACTAAGAATTTACAAAAGTCTCTTGAACCTCTTAAGAACGTTAGCGGAAATATTCACCGCATGAATATGTTGATTACTCTTTGCAATAAGCGGTTGGATTCTTTAGATCTAAAAATTTCGGAATATGAAGGGAAACGTAACGAACCTCCCGGATTCGAGCTTGATTCCACTAAAAAGTTGAAAACCAAAGATGGCAATACCTAGATCTATCCTTGCTTCTATGCCTAGCTAGGGGCGTTAAACGATAGCGCTTGTTGGGAGGCAACCCAATTTTATTTTTAGTTTTATTTTATTTTTCTTCTGTTTAGGAATAAATCTTTGTTCTAGCCTCTGGTTAGATGTGTTTTTATGTTTTACTTAGTGTTTGTGCCAAGTTAAACCTATAGGATCTTCTTGGATGATAGTTATTTGATCTTGCTGTAATTTCCAGAAACTTTCTGTTCACGAAAACAATTGTTAAATATCACCAGAACGTGATAAAATAGTGATTCCAATTGCAGCTGATCAATAAATAAATTTCCTAGGTCGTCCTATTTTGGCTCATTTTTTGGAGTGCCATAAGTTTCATTTAGTTACAGATTACTACAGACTGTTCTGTTTTTGACAGATTCTGTTTTTCGTGTGTTGTTTGCTTATTTTGATGAATCTATGGCGAGTAAAATAGTTTATAAACCATAGAGAAGTTGGAATACAGTAGGTTTAACACCAATATAAATAAATAATGAGTTCATTACAGTACCTTGAAGTGGTCTTTTGTTTTCTTTCGCTAACGGAGCTCACGAGATTTCTGTTGAGTTTTGTGTTGTGAAGTTTTCAAGTTTTGGGTGAAAGATTTTGATGGATTATGGAACAAGGAGTGGAAAGAGCCTAAGCTTGGGGATGCCCATGGCACCCCCAAGATAATCTAAGGACACCAAAAAGCCAAAGCTTGGGTATGCCCCAGAAGGCATCCCCTCTTTCGTCTACTTCCATCGGTAACTTATTTGGAGCTATATTTTTATTCACCACATGATATGTGTTTTTCTTGGAGCGTCTTGTATGATTTGAGTCTTTGATTTTTAGTTTG
The DNA here is from genome assembly GCA_021605145.1 of Aegilops bicornis. Classification (NCBI taxonomy): domain Eukaryota; kingdom Viridiplantae; phylum Streptophyta; class Magnoliopsida; order Poales; family Poaceae; genus Aegilops; species Aegilops bicornis. Next base: position 204,747,263 of record CM038669.1, on the reverse strand, counting down.
CCACAATCATCCTTGCTGTACACACCTTTTGAGAGAGTCATACATGATTTGGAAATTGTTAGAATACTCTATGTGCTTCACTTATATCTTTTGAGTTATATAGTTTTGCTCTAGTGCTTCACTTATATCTTTTAGAGCACGGTGGTGGATTTGTTTTATAGAAACTATTGATCTCTCATGCTTCACTTAGATTATTTTGAGAGTCTTAAATAGCATGGTAATTTTCTTAAACAATCCTAACATGCTAGGAAGTCAAGAATAGTAAAAACTTTCTTATGAGTGTGTTGAATACTAAGAGAAGTTTGATGCTTGATGATTGTTTTGAGATATGGAGGTAGTAATATCAAAGTCGTGCTAGTTGAGTAGTTGTGAATTTGAGAAATGCGTGTTGAATTTTGCAAGTCCCGTAGCATGCACGTATGGTAAACATTATGTAACAAATTTGAAACATGAGGTGTTGTTTGATTGTCCTCCTTATGAGTGGCGGTCGGGGATGAGCGATGGTCTTTTCCTACCAATCTATCCCCCTAGGAGCATGCGCGTAGTGCTTGGTTTTTGATGACTTGTAGATTTTTGCAATAAGTATGTGAGTTCTTTATGACTAATGTTGAGTCCATGGATTATATGCACTCTCACCCTTCCATCATTGCTAGCCTCTTCGGTACCGTGCATTGCCCTTTCTCACATTGAGAGTCGGTGCAAACTTCGCCGGTGCATCCAAACCCTGTGATATTGATACGCTCTTTCACACATAAATCTCCTTATATCTTCCTCAAAACAGCCACCATACTTACCTATTATGGCATTTCCATAGCCATTCCGAGATATATTGCCATGCAACTTTCCACCATTCCTTTTATCACGACACATTCGTCATTGTCATATTGCTTAGCATGATCATGTAGTTGACATAGTATTTCTGGCAAAGCCACCGTTCATAATTCTTTCATACATGTCACTCTTGGTTCATTGCATATCCCGGTACACCGCCGGAGGCATTCATATAGAGACATACTTTGTTCTAGTATCGAGTTGTAATCATTGAGTTGTAAATAAATAGAAGTGTGATGATCATCATTTTCTACAACATTGTCCCAAGTGAGGAATAAAAAAAGAAAGGCCATAAAAAAAGAGAAGGCCCAAAAAATGAGAGAAAAAGAGAGAAGGGACAATGCTAATATCCTTTGCCACACTTGTGCTTCAAAGTAGCACCATAATCTTCATGATAGAGAGTCTCTTGTTTTGTCACTTTCAGATACTAGTGGGAATTTTTCATTATAGAACTTGGCTTGTATATTCCAACAATGGGCCTCCTCAAGTGCCCTAGGTCTTCGTGAGCAAGCAAGTTGGATGCACACCCACTTAGTTTCTTTTGTTGAGCTTTCATACATTTATAGCTCTCTTGCATCCGTTGCATGGCAATCCCTACTCCTCGCATTAACATCAATCGATGGGCATCTCCATAGCCCGTTGATTAGCCTCGTTGATGTGAGACCTTCTTTTTTTTGTCTTCTCCACATAACCCCATCATCATATTCTATTCCACCCATAGTGCTATGTCCATGGCTCGCGCTCATATATTGCGTGAAAGTTTATAGGTTTGAGATAACTAAAGTATGAAACAATTGCTTGGCTTGTCATCGGGGTTGTGCATGATGAGAGCATTCTTGTGTGATGAAAATGGAGCATGACTAAACTATATGATTTTGTAGGGATGAACTTTATTTGGCCATATTTATTTTGAGAGGACATAATTGCTTAGTTAGTATGCTTGAAGTATTATTATTTTTATGTCAATATGAACTTTTATCTTGAATCTTTCAGATCTGAATATTCATACCACAATTAAGAAGAATTACATTGAAATTATGCCAAGTAGCACTCCCCATAAAAAATTATCTTTTTTTATCATTTACCTACTCGAGGACAAGCAGGAATTAAGATTGGGGATGCCTGATACGTCTCCAACGTATCTATAATTTTTGATTGCTCCATGCTATTTTATCTACTGTTTTGGACAATATTGGGCTTTATTATCCACTTTTATATTATTTTTGGGACTAACCTATTAGCCGGAGGCCCAGCCCAGAATTGCTGTTTTTCGCCTATTTGAGAGTTTCGCAGAAAAGTAATATCCAACAGAGTCCAAACGGAATGAAACCTTCGGGAACGTGATTTTTAGGAAGATTATGATCCGGGAGACTTTGACCCTACGTCAAGAAAGAAAGGAGGAAGCCACGAGGTAGGGGGGCGCGCCCACTCCCCCAAGGTGCGCCCTCCACCCTCGTGGGACCCCTTTTGCTCCACCGACGTACTCCTACCTCCTATATATACCTACGTACCCCCAAACGATCAGATACGGAGCCAAAAACCTAATTCCACCGCCGCAACCTTCTCAGATCCACGAGATCCCATCTTGGGGCCTGTTCCGAGCTCCGCGGAAGGGGCATCCATCACGGAGGGCTTCTACATCATCACCATAGCCTCTCCGATGAAGTGTGAGTAGTTTACCTCAGACCTTCGGGTCCATAGTTAGTAGCTAGATGGCTTGTTCTCTCTTTTTGGATCTCAATACAATGTTCTCCCCTCTCTCGTGGAGATCTATTCGATGTAATCTTCTTTTTGCGGTGTGTTTGTTGAGACCGGTGAATTGTGGGTTTATGATCAAGATTATCTATGAACAATATTTGAATCTTCTCTGAATTCTTTTATGTATGATTGGTTATCTTTGCAAGTCTCTTGAATTATCAGTTTGGTTTGGCCTACTAGATTGGTTTTTCTTGCAATAGGAGAAGTGCTTAGCTTGGGTTCAATCTTGCGGGTCCTTTCCCAAAGTGATGAGGGGCAGCAAGGCACGTATTGTATTGTTGCCATCGAGGATAACAAGATGGGGTTTTTATCATATTGCATGAATTTATCCATCTACATCATGTCATCTTGCTTCAGGCGTTACTCTGTTTTCATGAACTTAATACTCTAGATGCATGCTGGATAGCGGTCGATGAGTGGAGTAATAGTAGTAGATGCAGGCAGGAGTCGGCCTAGTTGTCTCGGACATGATGCCTATATACATGATCATACCTAGATATTCTCATAACTATGCTCAATTCTTTCAATTGCTCAACAGTAATTCGTTCACCCACCGTAAAAAATTTATGCTCTTGAGAGAAGCTACTAGTGAAATCTATGGCCCCCGGGTCTATCTTCATCATATTAATCTTCCAACACTTAGTTATTTCCTTTGCCTTTTACTTTGCTTTTCTTTTACTTTGCATCTTTATCACAAAAATACCAAAAATATTATCCTATCATATCTATCAGATCTCACTCTCGTAAGTGACAGTGAAGGGATTGACAACCCCTTATCGCGTTGGTTGCGAGGAGATATTTGCTTTGTGCAGGTACGAGGGACTCGCGCGTAGCCTCCTACTGGATTGATACCTTGGTTCTCAAAAACTGAGGGAAATACTTACGCTACTGTGCTGCATCATCCTTTCCTCTTCAAGGAAATCCAACGCAGTGCTCAGGAGGTAGCAGTGGCCATCCCACCGCATGTTCAAGCCCGACATCGGCGAGAAGTATACTAGCAAGACCCATCCGTCTGAGTTCCTCGGCATCTACACCATCGCGATGCAGGCTGCCGGTGCTCGCGACGACAAGGTGCTTGCCAATTACTTCCCATTGGCGCTAAAGCCCAATGTTATGTCCTGGTTGATGCACTTGCCGGCGGATTCCATTTCTTCTTGGTCGGATCTGTGCCATGAGTTCATTGGTGCCTTCACTGGCGGCCACCAAGCTCATGGCCAGGCCAGTGATCTGCATATCATTCCCCAGAAGGAAGGGGAAACCCTGTGCAAGTACATCCAGAGATTCAGACGGGTGTAGTACAGCATCCCCGACATTCATCCCGCCATTGTGATCAGCGCGTTCCATCAGAACGTGCGCAACCGCAAGATGCGCGAAGAGCTGGCGATGACCAAGGTTAAGGATGTGGCCGAACTCTACGTTTTGGCCGATAGGTGTGCCCGGGCTAAAGAAGGAAGGAAGTACCCTGATGAAGACGCCGGCGCGGAAACCGACTCTACTGATGAAGACACCGCCGCCCCAACGAAGAGGGGTCGGCGCCGCAATAGGAAACGCAAGGGTAAGGCCGTACTTGCCGTTGAAGGGTCTGAAGACACCGGCGCTACCAAAAAGGTTAAGGCAGACGACCCCGTCAAGGAGATTGCCGGGTGCGTCGCCTGCCGGGCCTTAGCAGCTACCGACAAGCCAGGGGGCTCCGGCAAGCAGTATTGCAAGATCCACCGCACCAAAGGCCACGACCTCCAGAACTGCCGGCAAGTCGAGCTCCTTGCTAAAAAGAAAAAGGCCGACTATGAGAGGCGGGACAAGGAGAAGGGCCTGGATGGTGCCGAGGGATCCGGCAAGAAGCGTGGAGGCCAAGGAGGCCGCCGCGACAAGGACAACCAGCAAGAGAGGCCCGCTCGGGCCGTGACAAGAAGCAAGAAGACGATGACCATGATGAGGACGACGAGTCCGGCGAGCAAGAGTTCCAGAAGGCTACGGAGGCCATGTGCATCGACGGTGGCGCCTCTGTCGGATTTCGGGTTCCGGCAGACCCTTGAGGTTCGAACACTGGGGTGCGCGCGGAGATCCAACCTTCCACCGTCTCGCACCTCGCCGAATCGCTGGGACCTAAACTACTAAACAGAACAGCACAAGAGACACAAGATTTATACTGGTTCAGGCCACCATTGTGGTGTAATACCCTACTCTAGTGTGTGGTGTGGTGGATTGCCTCTTGGGCTGATGAGGAACAATACAAGGAAGAACAACCTCATGAGGGTCTGCTTCTTGGCGGGTACGATGAACTGCTAGGTGGTGCTCGATCGCTCTAGCTATCGGGTTCCTTGATGAGGATTCTGATCTCTCTTCGTCTATCCAAGATGCCCCCTTCTCTAGATGCCCCAGCTCTGAGTGTGGCTACTCCTATTTATAGGCGAAGGCTCTGGGCCTCTTCCCAAATATCGAGCGGGAAGGGCGCCAACAATTGGTCATTTTGAAGGGGAACAGCGGGTACACTTATCCTGACTAAAGTTGGTCCTCGCCTGCCAAAGGCTCTGGTGATGACGCCTACTTGGGCTCCACGATGACTCCCTTCCAGCCGTTGGGCCGGTCTTGGTCTTGTTGCACCTAAACGGATGCCTTTGTTTGATGCTCTCGCCTGCGCTTGCTCCCTTTGCACCAAAGAGGAAAGGAGGACACTTCACGGGCAGGCGCCCGACTGGCGCCCTTGGTCGTCATGGCTTGCGTCATGGGCACCTCGCGAGGTACCCTGCCTTGAACTCTCTGCCTCCTCATGAGCCAGCCTGACGAGGCCGTGCCTGAGGAAGCTCCTTGTCGTCCGCCCCACGAGGCTTGGCCCCTCGCGAGGGTCTTAAGCTTGTGTTGATGAAGATGGGCTGTCCTGGGCCTCCTTCGATCCATGTCAGCGCAGGCGCAGCAAGTCTGGGGACCCCGTTCCCAGAACGCCGACAAGAGCCCCTGGCCCACGGGCGCGCGCTCAACTTGGCGCAGCAGAGAGGCGAAAGGGCAAGTTCGAAGCATCGCGAGCCCTAACAATCTGAGGCCTTGGGCGCCGCGTGGCGGTTGATTGGACGCGTGCGCCTCTTCCCGCGAAGGAAAGCGATGGCAAGACACGTGCCTCTCCTGGCCGGTCATCCTCGCGAGGCCTGGCGGAGCTGGCTGGGGCGAGCTCAGCCCCCATGGCCTAAGCGACTCCTGAGGTGTCCTTGCCTGATGCCGCCGCCATAGCTGTTGGGGCGCAGCAGGTCCCGCCTCACGATACTGCGGTTACGCCGCCGCCATCTCCTCCTACTCCACCAACTGTTGTCTCTCCGACTCCTCCCACTGTCCTGGATCGTGCTGCCGCTGAATTGGACCAGCTGCGGCAGGATCTTCTGGGCGCCGACCCTCGCTTGGTGGCCGGGCGCTTGGAGCTAGCCTCTGGCTGGATTCGCTCCGACGCTTCGATTAGGGCGGCGCTGGTCCAGGCCTCGACGGCTTGCGACGAGGAGAAGCAGGCTGTCCGTGAGGCGAAGATTGCCCGTGATGCTACCCTGGGTGTGACGCCCTCGATTCAATCATACACTAATCATGCACGCAAATGTGTACGATCAAGATCAAGGACTCACGGGAAGATATCACAACACAACTCTGACACAAATTAAAATAATACAAGCTTTATGTTACAAGCCAGGGGCCTCGAGGGCTCGAATACATAAGCTTCGAATACACAAGAGTCGTGGAAGCAACAATATCTGAGTACAGACATAAGTTAGACAAGTTTGCCTTTAAGAAGGCTAGAACAAAAGCAACAACGATCGAAAAGGCAAGGCCTCCTGCAGGGAGCCTCCTAACTACTCCCCGGTCGTCGACGGTCTCCATGTAGTAGTAGGCACCCTCGGGGTAGTAGCAGTCGTCAAAGGTGGCATCTGGCTCCTGGGCTTCGACATCTGGTTGCATCAACCGGAAAGAAGAAGAAAGGGGGAAAAGGGGGAGCAAAGCAACCGTGAGTACTCATCCAAAGTACTCGCAAGAAAGGATCTACACTACATATGCAACATAAGCAAAGGAAGGTTGTCTATGTGGACTGGCCGCAGAAATGCCGAATAGAGAGAAGGCCTAGTCCTATCGAAGACTAGCATCTTCGTGAAACCACCATCTTGCAGCAAAGCAGGAGGGAGTAGAGTAGCAAAAGTAAGGTAGAAGTAGTGTTATCAACCTCGGCCGGAGATCCTTTCTCGACTCCCTGCGAGAAAGAAATCCCAGAGCCATACTATCCAGTTATCATCATGTAACACCCCGGATGTAACTTTCCATATTTGTAACTCCAACTCTTGCCATTTTCGGCATGGTGATATGATATTCCCTCCGTGGTTGGGTTTTTGTCTTTCGTTTTGCATTTTGTCCATGTCATGCATCTCATATCATGTCATCATGTGCATCTCTTTGGCATACGTGTTCGCCTCTCATGATTCCGAGCATTTTCCCGTTGTCCGCTTTGCAATCCGACACTCCTACATGCACCGACGCACCCTCTTGTCTCTTTTTTCGTGAGCGGGTGTTGAGCGTTCTCGGAATGGACCGAGGCTTGCCAAGTGGCCTTGGTACACCACGGTAGACCACCTGTCAAGTTTCGTGCCGCTTTGGAGGTCGTTTGATACTCCAACGGTTAACCGGTAACTGCTGAAGGCCTCTTGTGTGTTGCAGCCCAACACCCCTTCAAAACAGCCCAATAACCCATCTAAGTCACTTCCATGCTCTCCGTCATCGGATCACGATCGTGTGGGCGAAAACTACACCTCATTTGGAGCTTCCTAGCTCCTCCTACCTATAAAAACACCTCCACCCTCGAAATTCCGGATCAACTCCACCCCAAACCCTAGCCCCGCTCCTCTCCGCGCCGCCGGACACGTCCGGACGGAGCCGGACGCGTCCGCCGCCGCACCCCGGTGAATCGGGAGCATACGTGTACGCCGCAGCAGCCGCCTGCCCGGCCCATCCCCCAGCCCCCTGGCCTGCCGCCGCCGCCTCCTTGCCCGGCCTCCGCCCTTCTGCCAGCGCTCCTCCGCCGCCTCGGCCGCCCGCCCGCCACGGATCGAACTTCGCCACGCCCGTCGCCTCCCTACGCCCGCCCGCCGCCCGCGTCCCGGCGGATCCGTCGCTGGCAGCCCGACCTCGTCTCCGGCCTCCACCCCCACCAACTCCGGCGAGGCGCCGCCGGCCGTCCTCGATCCACGCGCCCGAGCCGGATCTAGATCCCTAGAGGTTGACTTTCCCCGAGCGCCGGTTTTTCTCTAAGTCATTTTTTCAGTAATTTTGTTGCATGTTCATCGCATCATAACTCCATACCCGTGGCTCCGTTTGGGCGTATAGCATACCGAATTGTTCGCCTCGATGAGTACATCATCTCCTATCATTGCATCATTTTCATTTGAGCCCATCTTGATGCCCGAAATGCTGTTAGAAGAGGGCTATGTGATATTAGTTTCAGATTCTTATCAGAACATGCACTTTTGTCATTTTTGCCATGATTGATGTGTGCATCCTATGAACTTGAGTCCTACATGTGTTATGTAATATGCCATGACATCTTTACAGGGGTGTATGCCATGTATTTTTGTGATCTCTTTGGTTACTAGCACAAGCATGCAAACTAGGCTTCATGATGTTGCTGATTTCAGCCCCTGTTTTGCTGATATTTTTATGCCATGTACACTTGGTGCTACAGAGAGATCCATGCTTATTTTGAGATACTTCAGTAAGGATGTTTTGAACATATGGTTATTCTCTATCCATACATGCCCTTGTTTGCAATTATGGAATGCCATAGCTTGAGTCAATCGAGCTCTACTTTTGATAAAATGTTTCCTGGCAGATTGTTTACATGTTATTCAATTTTGCCAAGGTTGTTGTAGTTGATCCGTGTATGCTACGATGTTGTTCTTGCCATGTATAGCTTCTATGCCATGTCTTCTTGACGGATGTATGCTTAGTTTATCATGAAATGCTCTGTAGTGAGTGCATCGAGCTCGCGAAGATGCCTTCATAATTCTGTCAATGTCATGCCCTGTTTGCTGAATCTGTTAACGGAACTTGCTATATTGACATGGGTGCTATTACATTTTCTGATCCCTTTTGGCTCTTGGTCAGTAAGGGACTTTTGTTCTATGCCTTGAGTAGATTCATTCCATTCCTTGATTTGCTATTATAAGTTCCTGTAGCATGTTGTTTTCTTGCTCTGAACATTGCTTCCTGATGCTGTTTCTGCCATGTTCAGTATTTTCCTAATGTTGTTTCTGCCATGTTCAGTATTTTCTGATCCCTTTTGGCTCTTGGTCAGTAAGGGACTTTTGTTCTATGCCTTGAGTAGATTCATGCCATGCCTTGTTTTGCTATTATAAGTTCCTGTAGCATGTTGTTTGGTTGCTCACGAACATTGCTTCCTGATGTTGTTTCTGGCATGTTCACTATTTTCACCAAGTCTGTGAAGCTGATAAATTTTGCAATTTTGCCATGCTTGTTTGGACCTGTTATGTTGTGATTTAGCCGTAGCTCTGTGTTCATCTTTTGTCAAGCATCTTGAGTAGATCACTGTCATATGCTTTGTTGGTACGTTTGGGTGCGGTAGCTGAATTTCTTGTTGCTTGCTATGTGGCATCATGCTGTTAATGACAGATTTGTGCCATTCTTGTTTTGCTTGTCATTTGCAAACCGTGCATCCGGTTCCGGTGATATTTATATCGATTTCAACCGAAATCATCTCACCTTTGCAGCGGCATACTTGGTTTGCCAAGTTGATGCCTGGTTCATCATTTTCCTTCCGGAGCACGCATATGCATTGCATCTCACATCTCGCATATCATGCCATGTATTGCATCATGTTGTTTGTGCATCGCCCGTGATTTATTGTGGTTCCTTTATTTGTGTTCTTGCTTGGGTAGAGCCGGGAGACGAGTACGTGAACGAGGAACATGTTGAGAACGCTTACGAGGATCAAGATTTCGACAACTCTGAGAACCTTGCAGGCAAGATGACCATACCCTCGAAATCACTTCTATCTTTGCTTGCTAGATGCTCGCTCTTTTGCTATGCCTATGCTACGATGCCTATCACTTGCTATATCTTGCCACCCATATTGCCATGTCAAACCTCTAACCATCCTTTCCCTAGCAAACCGTTGATTGGCTATGTTACCGCTTTGCTCGGCCCTCTTATAAGCGTTGCTAGTTGCAGGTGAAGATGAAGTTTGTTCCTTGTTGGGACATGGAGATGTTGTTCCTTGTTGGAACATGTTTACTTGTTGGGATATCACAATATCTATTGGTTAATTAATGCATCTATATACTTGGTAAAGGGTGGAAGACTCGGCCTTATGCCTGGTGTTTTGTTCCACTCTTGCCGCCCTAGTTTCCGTCATACCGGTGTTATGTTCCTTGATTTCGCGTTCCTTACGGTTGGGTGATTTATGGGACCCCTTGACAGTTCGCTTTGAATAAGACTCCTCCAAAGAAGGCCCAACATTGGTTTTACCATTTGCCACCTAAGCCTTTTTTCCCCGGGTTTTCGCGAGCCCGAGGGTCATCTTTATTTTAGCCCCAGTGCGGTGCTCCTTTGAGTGTTGGTCAAAGCAGGCGATCAAGGGCCACCACGGGCAACTCGAGGGCTGGTTTTACTCGTGGGCTGACCTATCCGGTGTGCCACGAGAGCGAGATATGTGCAGCTCCTATCGGGATTTGTCCAGGCACAGATCGGGCGGCTTCTTTGGTCTTGTTTTATTGCTTTGTCGAAATGTCTTGTAGTCCGGGATTCCGAGATCGATCGGGTCTTCCGGTAGAAGGAATATCCTTCGTTGACCGTGAGAGCTTATAATGGGCTAAGTTGGGACACCCCGCAGGGTATTATCTTCGAAAGCCGTGCCCGCGGTTATGAGGCTGATGGGAATTTGTTAATGTCCGGTTGTAGAAAACCCGAAGTTGACCTTTAATTAATACACATCAACCGCGTGTATGGCCGTGATGGTCTCTTTTCGGTGAGTCCGGAAGTGAACACAGTGTTGGAGTTATGTTTGGCGTAAGTAGTTCAGGATCACTTCTTGATCGCTACTAGCTTCACGATCGTGCCTTGCTTCTCTTCTCGCTCTCTTTTGCAGTGTAGCCACCATATATGCTAGTCGCTTGTCGCTGGCTCCACCTCACCACTCCGTCCTTCCTATAAGCTTAAATAGTCTTGATCTCGCGGGTGTGAGATTGCTGAGTCCCCGTGACTCACAGATTCTACCAAAACAGTTGCAGGTGCCGACGATGCCAATGCAGATGATGCAACCGAGCTCAAGTGGGAGTTCGACGAGGAATGTGGTCGTTACTATGTGTCTTTTCCTCGATGATCGATAGTGGAGCCCAGTTGGGACGATCGGGGATCCGTGTAGCATTTGGGGTAGTCTTCTTTTATTTTGGTTCCGTAGTCGGACCTTGAGTGTAATCTGGATGATGGATGTTTATTTATGTATTGTGTGAAGTGGCCATTGTAAGCCAACTATGTATCTCTTTCCTTATGTATTACATGGGTTGTGTGAAGATTACCTCACTTGCGACATTGCTTTCAATGCGGTTATGCCTCTAAGTCGTGCTTCGACACGTGGGAGATATAGCCGCATCGAGGGCATTACAAGTTGGTAATCAGAGCCATCCCCGACTTAGGAGCCCCTGCTTGATTGTTTGCTCGCGTTGTTGAGTCTAGAACAAAATGTTTTGAGTCTTAGGATTATATATATCGGAGAGTAGGATTCTTTTTAATCCCCAGTCCCTTCGTCGCTCTGGTGAGGTCTCATGACGTAGAAGTTTTAACTCTCCTCTCCTCAAATTTCACTAATTTTTTTTTAGGACCACGCGGGTATCTTGGAATCGTTCCGATGGTTTTGTGACGAGAACATTGTTCTTGGTGCCTCCTGACATTTAGGGGTTGTGGCGGTGTCCCGGGAGTTGAGCTCCGAGGTGTTGTCGTCACAATTTTATCGTTGCAGTTACGGAATACGAGTTTTCTTGACATCGAAAATCTCTTTTGTACAGTTGTTGGTGAGATAACCCGATAACCCGATCTTTGGGCGAGCTTCGGGAGTATTGCCATGACTTCAGATAACGGATGCTTTTCAAAGGTCGAGGTACCACGATTTCGAAGGTTTCTTGGTTATGTGTTGACGGATGGATCTGATTGGATATAGGTTTTGTTAGTTTGGGTGATATATTTTGTGTCCCCTGTATCCCCAAGACCAGATTGCATAACCAGAAAGTTTCGGGAGTTTATAGGTGGGATTCAAGTAGCTCCTAGCATTTCTTCCCGCAGATATTTGGTTTGTGATTGGGTAATCCTTACCACTTATTTGTTCGATCGTACCTTGTTATTTTTTCATCAACCCTTAATCAAGTGGCTTCTCACCTTAATGGACGTGTGATGTTAGCTTTTGGAATTCATTCGTTCATCCTTGTTCGAATGTTTATTGTGAAGACTATGTGTTGCAATTTCTATCCGTTGATTCAACTTGTCTATCTGTCTATCAAAGTGCTAACAGAGGTCACCCTCTTCAGGATGGCTCCTCCAGCAGCGTCACGAATCCGGATCGCAATGATGAGAGTCAGTCGAACCCTCCACCTCCACCTCCGCCGCCGGAGGCATGGCAAGCTATCATGGCAGCCACCAATGCCAATGCTCAGATGATTTTGCAACTCTTGCAAGAGCGTACCCAAGGGCAATGACTTGATCACAGAAGCCGAAGAAATGTGCAAAGTCATTCGTGAGAATCTCAAAGCCGCTAATCGCGCATGGAAGAGCTATTATGATGACAAGCATGTGATGTGGCTTTTGAAATCGGAGACCATGTCTACCTCCGCGTCTCTCCAATGAAAGGCACTCTGCCGCCGGTATCAAAGGGAAGCTTGCCCCTAGATACGTGGGTCCTTTCAAGATCATTGGCAAAAGAGGCGATCTCGCCTATCAACTTGAGCTTCCCTCCATCTTCGCAAATGTGCACGACGTGTTTCACGTGTCACAGCTTCGCAAGTGCTTCAAGACTCCTGAGCGCACTATCAACTTCGAAGAAATTGACGTTCAAGAAGATCTCTCTTATCACGAGCACCCCGTTGCTATTCTTGAAGAAACCGAGCGCAAGACTCGCAACAAGTCAATCAAATTCCTGAAAGTGAAGTGTTCACACCATTCCGACCGAGAAGCCACCTGGGAGCGCGAGGATCACCTCCGTTCAGAATATACTGAGTTCTATAAGTCCTAGATCTCGGGGCGAGATCCTCTTGTAGTGGTGGAGTGTTGTAACACCCCGGATGTAACTTTCCATATTTGTAACTCCAACTCTTGCCATTTTCGGCATTGTGATATGATATTCCCTCCGTGGTTGGGTTTTCCTCTTTTTTTCATTTTGTCCATGTCATGCATTCCATATCATGTCATCATGTGCATCGCATTTACATACGTGTTCGTCTCATGATTCCGAGCATTTTCCCGTTGTCCGCTTTTGCAATCCGGCACTCCTATGTCCCCAGCGTCCCCTTTTACGTTTTTCCGTGAGCGGGTACTAAACTTTCTCGGAATGGACCGAGGTTTGTCAAGTGGCCTTGGTATACCACCGTAGACCACCTGTCAAGTTCGGGTCATTTGGAGCTCGCTTTGGTACTCCAACGGTTAACCGTGACTCTCGCAAAGGCCTCTTTTAAGTTGCAGCCCAACACCCCTCCAAAATAGTCCAATAACCCATCTAAGTCACTTCCATTCTCTCCGCCGTTCGATCACGATCGTGTGGGCGAAAACCGCACCTCATTTGGAGCTTCCTAGCCCCTTCTACCTATAAATATAGCATCCCCTCCAAAAATTTCCGGATCCCTAACCCTAGCCCCGCTCCTCTCCGCGCGCCGGACACCGTCCGGACCGGGCCGGACGTGTCCGCCCGCCGCCGCCGGCCACTCGCGCGCCGCCACATGGGCGACCCTCGCCCATCGCCGCGCTGGCCCGTGGCCCGGCCCTCCGGCCAGCGCAGCCTCCGCGCCCTCGCCCTCACCCCGCCGCCCAGCAGCCTCCGCCGCCCGCCACGGACCTCGCCGGCCCGGCCCGTCGGCCACCGCCCGGCCGTCTCGGCGCCGCCCGCCGCCTCGGCCTCCGCCCGGCAGCCGCGCCCGCGCCCCGTCGCCCCGGCCGGCCTCTCCTTCCTCCTCCCTCCTCCGGCGAGCCGCCACTCCGGCCGGCCACCTCGTCCCGCGCCGGATCTGAGATCCAATCAACGAAGGGTTGACTTCTCCTTCTCCCCCGAATCCTCTGTGTCTTTTTCTATGTTTATTTTCTTGCATTTTCATAATGCCATAACTCTGCACCCGTGGCTCCGTTTCGTGCGTGTAATATGTCAAAACGTTCGCCTAGAAGAGTGGATCATTTCATCTCATTGCATCATTTTCATTTGAGCTCATCTTGTTGCCCTAAATGCTGTTAGAAGAGGGCTATGTGATGTTAGTTTCTGTTTCTTAACAGAACATGCACTTTTGTCATTTTTGCCATGATTGATGTGTGCATCCTATGAACTTGAGTTCTACATGTGTTTTGTAATATGCCATGCCATCTTTTCAGGGGTGTATGCCATGTATTTTTTTGATCTTTTTGGTGACTAGCACAAGCATGCACACTAGGCTTCATGATGTTGCTTGATTTCAGCCCCTTTTCTTGATATTTTTATGCCATGTTAACTTGATGCTACCGAGAGATCCATGCATATTTTGAGATACTTCAGTAAGGAAGTTTTGAAAATATGGTTATGCTCTATCTATACATGCCCTTGTTTGCAATTATTGTGAAGACTATATGTTGCAATTTCTATCCGTTGATTCAACTTGTCTATCTGTCTATCAAAGTGCTAACGGATGTCACCCTCTTCAGGATGGCTCCATGTGGCGTACGAATCCGGATCGCAATGATGGGAGTCAGTCAAACCCTCCACCTCCACCTCCGCCTCCGGAGGCATGGCAAGCTATCATGGCAGCCACCAACGCGAATGCTCAGATGATTTTGCAACTCTTGCAAGAGCGTACCCAAGGGCAAAGCAACCAAGGAAATCAACGTCAAGGCAACAACCAGCCGCACTTTGCTACCCTCAATCAGTTCCTCGCTAATCAGCCGAAGTCTTTCAAACACGTAGCCGAGGCCACAGACGCCGACGATTGGCTTGTGGACATCTGCAAACATTTTGAATGTAGCAATGTCGGACACGAGGAGTTTGTCAAGTTTGCTTCGTTTCAACTCAAGGACCAAGCTGCCGAGTGGTATCAGCAATACAAAGATTCGAGAGGAGGTCGTGTAATTACACAGGATGAGTTCCGCCGAGACTTCAAAGCTCACCACTTTCCGAAAAGTGTTGTTGAGAGCAAGCGTGAGGAGTTCCGCAATCTCAAGCAAGGCGGCATGTCTGTGTATCAATACAATATCCAGTTCCAGAAACTCACTCGCTTCGCTAAGCAAGACGTCCCTGATGAAAAGAGTATGATCTATCAATTCAGAGGTGGTCTCAGAGAAGATCTGCAATTAGCTCTCGTGCTTTTGAGCGGAAAAGTATGATGAATTCTACAACATGGCACTTTGAAGCAAGAAGCTGCCCAGCTCAAGTGTGAGGCTTCTAAGAAGAGAGTCGGGACGCAGATTCGGTCTTCTTCTTCCTCACTAGTGGCAGCTAAGCGGCAGAAGTTCTACCTTCCTCCTCCTCCGTTCCGTCAGCCTTATCGGTAGAAGAACTTCGGTGGTCGTGGATCTTCCCACCCACCCAACCCAGGCTATCGTAACAAGTCAAATTCTCAAGCTCCAAGGTCAAATGCTCCTTATCATCGTCCCGCTCTCGGAGGTGACTTGCAACAAATGTCACAGAGAAAGGTCACTATGCGAACAAGTGCTTCAACCAAAGGCGCCTTCCGCCTCATCCTCCTGTGAGATCTTCCACAATGCGTGGTCAAGCATAATCCAAAGCATGCCAAGGTGAACATGATGAATGCAGCTCAAGCGGAGGAATCTCTTGGCGTGATAATGGGTAATCTCTCGATTAATGATATTCTGCAAAAGTCTTATTTGATACTGGTGCATCACATTCTTTCATCTCAAGACCTTTTGTGGCTATGCATGATTTGGTTACTCAAGTATTGCCGAGACCTTTGTCTATTGTTTCTCCGGCTAGGCAAATGACTTCTCGAGTTTTGGTTCCGAATGTCGGTATCAAGATGGGCGACTATAGATTTCTGGCTAAACCATTTGTCCTTGGTGACTCGGATATTGATCTAATTCTCGGGATGGACTGGCTTTCTCAGCACAAAGCTCAGCTTGATTGTGCTGCCAGGGAAATTCAATTGACTCACTCTTCTGACGATGTGATCATCTATGCCGCTCGTGATGAAACCATTCGGTTGTTTTCTCTCAATGAGAAGGGCGAATTGGATGCTATCTCTCAGATTCCAGTCGTTTGTGAGTACCAAGATGTCTTTCGGAAAGAGCTTCCAGAATGCCTCCTCACCGCCGGTTGAATTCGTATCGATCTTGAGCACTGCACGGAACCCGTTTGCAAGCGTCCATACAAGCTTGGACCTAATGAGCTGAAGGAATTGAAGAAGCAGCTCGATGAACAAGAGCGTCTGGGTCTGATCAGACCGAGTTCATCTCCTTGGGGTTGTGGTGTTCTTTTTGTCCAGAAGAAGGATGGCACAGACCGACTTTGTGTCGATTACCGTCCATTGAATAAGAAGAAAATCAAGAACAAGTATCCACTTCCCAACATCAATGAGCTTTTCGAGCAACTCAAAGGTGCTAAAGTGTTCTCCAAGCTTGACCTTCGTATGGGTTATCATCAAATTCGCATTCGTGAACAAGATATTCCCAAGACAGCATTCGAACAAGCTTTGGTTCTTATGAATATACTGTCATGTCTTTCGGCCTTGTCAATGCTCCTCCAACATTCTCTCGAATGATGAACTTCATCTTCAACCCCTACACCAATGAATTAGTCTTGGTCTATCTCGATGATATTTTGGTCTTCTCCAAGAATAAGAAGGATCATGCCAAACATTTGCGATTGGTGCTCGACAAGCTCGAGAGCATCAATTCTATCTAAGTTTTCCAAATGTGAATTTTGGCTTGATGAAGTTCTTTACCATGGTCATATCATCTCCGCTTAAGGGCATCGCTGTTAATCCCGAGAAGGTGTCCGCGATTTGTGAATTGGGAACCTCCTCGGAATGTCAAGCAGCTCCGTAGTTTTCTTGGACTTGCAAGCTATTGTCAAGATTCGTTGAGAACTTCTCCAAGATTGCAAAGCCTCTTTCCAACCTCCTCCGAAGCATGTGAAGTATGTCCGTCTCCGAGTGTGACGTTGCTTTCAATACTCTCAAAGAGAAACTCGTCACAGCTCTTGTCTTAACTCCTCCTGATGAATCCAAGCCATTCGAAGTTTTCTGTGATGCTTCTCTTCAAGGTCTCGATGCTGTGTTAATGCAAGAGAAGAAAGTTGTGGCCTATACCTCTCGTCAGCTGAAGCCCAACGAAAAGAACTACCCCACTCACGATCTAGAGTTGCCGGCAGTTGTCCATGCATTAATAACTTGGAGACATCTCTTGTTGGGAAGGAAAGTGGACATATTCACCGATCACAAGAGCCTCAAGTATATCTTCACTCAACCGAACCTCAACCTCGTGCAAACTTCGATGGGTCGAAATGATTCAAGAGTACAATCCGAGTATTGAATATACTCCGGGCAAGGCCAATGTGATTGCAGATGCTTTGAGCAGGAAGGCTTATTGCAACAGCTTAATTCTCAAGCCCTTCCAACCGGATCTTTGTGAAGCTTTACGAAAGCTGAATCTTCAAGTTTTTCCTCAAGGCTTTCTTGCCAACCTCATAGTCTCTCCTACTTTGGAAGACCAAATTCGTGAGGCTCAACTCCTGGATATCATGGTGAAAAAGGTGAAACGTGGTATCGACAAGGGCATTTCAAGTACAAGTGCTTCCACATTGATGACAAAGATACTCTTTTCTTCGAGGACCGGATTGTGGTTCCAAAGGGTGATCTCACGTAAAGTCATTATGAACGAGGCACACAATTCCCTTCTATCCATTCATCCCGGAAGTACGAAGATGTACCATGACCTCAAGCGGTCATATTGGTGGACTCGAATGAAGCGAGAAATTGCTCAATTCGTGAATGAGTGTGATGTCTGCAGAAGAGTGAAAGCAGAACACCAACGACCAGCTGGTCTCCTCCAACCTCTTGCTATTCCAGAATGGAAGTTTGATCATATCGAAATGGACTTCGTGACTGGATTTCCGAAGTCCAAGCGCGGAAATGATGCTATCTTCGTTGTCATTGACAAGCTTACTAAAGTGGCTCATTTTCTTCCAATCAAAGAATCCATCACAGCAGCTCAGTTGGCAGAGCTATACACCTCAAGAATTGTCTCCTTGCACGACATTCCACAATTGATCTCTTCAGACCGTGGCAGCATCTTTACCT
Source organism: Aegilops bicornis (assembly GCA_021605145.1). Classification (NCBI taxonomy): domain Eukaryota; kingdom Viridiplantae; phylum Streptophyta; class Magnoliopsida; order Poales; family Poaceae; genus Aegilops; species Aegilops bicornis. The sequence goes on along the minus strand of CM038669.1, from coordinate 204,729,165 downwards.
CCAAGTTTTGGGATTCTTTTCAGAAGGCCATGGGCACCCACATTCGGTTCAAAGACAGCTTTCCACCCTCAAACAAGTGGCCAAGTCGAGCGAGTAAATCAAATCCTTGAAGATATGCTCAGGGCTTGTGTCATTTCCTTCGGTATGAAGAGGGAATATTGTCTTCCATATGCCGAGTTCTCCTACAACAACAGCTTCCAAGCGAGTTCGGGCAAGGCCCCATTCGAAATTCTCTATGGCAGAAAGTGCCGTACTCCTCTCAATTGGTCCGAGACAGGTGAACGCCAACTTCTTGGCAACGACTTAATCACAGAAGCCAAAGAAATGTGCAAAGTCATTCGTGAGAATCTCAAAGCTGCGCAATCGCGCCAGAAGAGCTATTATGATGACAAGCACCGTGATGTGGCTTTTGAAATCGGAGACCATGTCTACCTCCGCGTCTCTCCAATGAAAGGCACTCGACGCTTCGGTATCAAAGGGAAGCTTGCCCCTAGATACGTGGGTCCTTTCAAGATCATTGGCAAAAGAGGCGATCTCGCCTATCAACTTGAGCTTCCGTCCAACTTCGCGAACGTGCACGATGTGTTTCACGTGTCACAGCTTCGCAAGTGCTTCAAGACTCTTGAGCGCACCATCAACTTCGAAGAAATTGACCTCCAAGAAGATCTCTCTTATGATGAGCACCCCGTTGCTATTCTTGAAGAAACCGAGCGCCAAGACTACGCAACAAGTCAATCAAATTCCTGAAAGTGAAGTGGTCACACCATTCCGACCGAGAAGCCACACGGGAGCGCGAGGATCACCTCCGTTCCGAATATCCAGAGTTCTTTCAGTCCTAGATCTCGGGACGAGATCCTCTTGTAGTGGTGGAGTGTTGTAACACCCCGGATGTAACTTTCCATATTTGTAACTCCAACTCTTGCCATTTTCGGCATGGTGATATGATATTCCCTCCGTGGTTGGGTTTTTGTCTTTCGTTTTGCATTTTGTCCATGTCATGCATCTCATATCATGTCATCATGTGCATCTCTTTGGCATACGTGTTCATCTCATGATTCCGAGCATTTTCCCCGTTGTCCGTTTTGCAATCCGACACTCCTACATGCACCGGCGCACCCCTCTTGTCTCTTTTTCGTGAGCGGGTGTTGAGCGTTCTCGGAATGGACCGAGGCTTGCCAAGTGGCCTTGGTACACCACCGGTAGACCACCTGTCAAGTTTCGTGCCGTTTGGAGGTCGTTTGATACTCCAACGGTTAACCGGGTAACCGCGAAGGCCTCTTGTGTGTTGAAGCCCAACACCCCTTCAAAACAGCCCAATAACACATCTAAGTCACTTCCATGCTCTCCGTCATCGGATCACGATCGTGTGGGCGAAAACTACACCTCATTTGGAGCTTCCTAGCTCCTCCTACCTATAAAAACACCTCCTCCCTCGAAATTCCGGATCAACTCCACCCCTAACCCTAGCCCCGGTCCTCTCCGCGCCGCCGGACACGTCCGAACGGATCCGGACGCGTCCGCCGCCACGCCCCGGCGAATCGGGAGCCACCACGTGTACGCGCGCGCCCGCCGCCGCCCGGCTTTCAGCCCGCTCCTGGCCCCGTGGGCCCAACCGCCACCGCCTCCCAGCCGAGTATGCGCCGCCGCTGCCAGCGCTCCTCCGCCGCCTCGGCCGCCCGCCGCCGGCCGAACGGAGCTTCGCCGCCGCGCCCGTCGCCTCACCGCCCGCCGCCGCCCGCGTCCCCGGCCGGATCCGGTCGCCCGGCCGGCCCCGACCTCGTTTCCGGCCTCCTCCCGCACCAACTCCGGCGAGGCGCCGCCGGCCGTCCTCGATCCACGCGCCCGAGCCGGATCTAGATCCCTAGAGGTTGACTTTCCCCTAGCCCCGGTTTTCCTCCAAGTCATTTTTTACAGTAATTTTGTTGCATGTTCATCGCATCATAACTCTGTACCCGTGGCCCCGTTTTGGGCGTATGTCATACCGAATTGTTCGCCTCGATGAGTACATCATCTCATCTCATTGCATCATTTTCATTTGAGCCGATCTTGATGCCCGAAATGCTGTTAGAAGAGGGCTATGTGATGTTAGTTTCAGATTCTTATCAGAACATGCACTTTTGTCATTTTTGCCATGATTGATGTGTGCATCCTATGAACTTGAGTCCTACATGTGTTTTGTAATATACCATGCCATATTTACAGGGGTGTATGCCATGTATTTTTGTGATCTCTATGGTAACTAGCACAAGCATGCAAACTAGGCTTCATGATGTTGCTGATTTCAGCCCCTGTTTTGCTGATATTTTTATGCCATGTAAACTTGGTCTACAGAGAGATCCATGCTTATTTTGAGATACTTCAGTAAGGATGTTTTGAACATATGGTTATTCTCTAGCAATACATGCCCTTGTTTGCAATTATGGAATGCCATAGCTTGAGTCAATCGAGCTCTACTTTTGCTATAAAATGTTTCCTGGCAGATTGTTTACATCTTATTCAATTTTGCCAAGGTTGTTGTAGTTGATCCGTGTATGCTACGATGTTGTTCTTGCCATGTATGGCTTCTATGCCATGTCTTCTTGACGGATATATGCTTAATTTATCATGAAATGCTCTGTAGTGAGTGCATCAAGCTCGCGAAGATGCCTTCATAATTCTGTCAATGTCATGCCCTGTTTGCTGAATCTGTTAACGAAACTTGCTATATTGACATGGGTGCTAATACATTTTCTGATCCCTTTTGGCTCTTGGTCAGTAAGGGACTTTTGTTCTATGCCTTGAGTAGATTCATTCTATGCCTTGATTTGCTATTATAAGTTCCTGTAGCATGTTGTTTGCTTGCTCTGAATATTGCTTCCTGATGCTGTTTCTGCCATGTTCAGTATTTTCCTGATGCTGTTTCTGCGATGTTCAGTATTTTCTGATCCCTTTTGGCTCTTGGTCAGTAAGGGACTTTTGTTCTATGCCTTGAGTAGATTCATGCCATGCCTTGTTTTGCTATTATAAGTTCCTGTAGCATGTTGTTTGGTTGCTCTGAACATTGCTTCCTGATGTTGTTTCTGGCATGTTCACTATTTTCACCAAGTCTGTGAAGCTGATAAATTTTGCAATTTTGCCATGCTTGTTTGGACCTGTTATGTTGTGATTTAGCCGTAGCTCTGTGTTCATCTTTTGTCAAGCATCTTGAGTAGATCACTGCCATATGCTTCGTTGGTACGTTTGGGTGCAGTAGCTGAATTTCTTGTTGCTTGCTATGTGGCATCATGCTGTTAATGACAGATTTGTGCCATTCTTGTTTTGCTTGTCATTTGCAAACCGTGCATCCGATTCCGGTGATATTTATATCGATTTCAACCGAAATCATCTCACCTTTGCAGAGGCATACTTGGTTTGCCAAGTTGATTCCTGGTTCATCATTTTCCTTCCGGAGCACGCATATGCATTGCATCTCACATCTCGCATATCATGCCATGTATTGCATCATGTTGTTTGTGCATCGCCCGTGATTTATTGTGGTTCCTTTATTTGTGTTCTTGCTTGGGTAGAGCCGGGAGACGAGTACGTGAACGAGGAACCTGTTGAGAACGCTTACGAGGATCAAGCTTTCGACAACTCTGAGAACCTTGCGTGCAAGATGACCATACCCTCGAAATCACTTCTATCTTTGCTTGCTAGATGCTCGCTCTTTTGCTATGCCTATGCTACGATGCATATCACTTGCTATATCTTGCCACCCATATTGCCATGTCAAACCTCTAACCATCCTTTCCTAGCAAACCGTTGATTGGCTATGTTACCGCTTTGCTCAGCCCCTCTTATAACGTTGCTAGTTGCAGGTGAAGATGAAGTTTGTTCCTTGTTGGGACATGGAGATGTTGTTCCTTGTTGGAACATGTTTACTTGTTGGGATATCACAATATCTATTGGTTAATTAATGCATCTATATACTTGGTAAAGGGTGGAAGACTCGGCCTTATGCCCGGTGTTTTGTTCCACTCTTGCCGCCTCTAGTTTCCGGCCATACCGTGTTATGTTCCTTGATTTCGTTCCTTACACGGTTGGGTGATTTATGGGACCCCTTGACAGTTCGCTTTGAATAAGACTCCTCCAAAGAAGGCCCAACATTGGTTTTACCATTTGCCACCTAAGCCTTTTCCCCGGGTTTTCGCGAGCCCGAGGGTCATCTTTATTTTAGCCCGGGCCGGTGCTCCTTCGAGTGTTGGTCCGAAACGGCAGATCAAGGGGCCACCACGGGCAACTCGAGGGCTGGTTTTACTCGTAGGGCTGACCTATCCGTGTGCCCCGAGAACGAGATATGTGCAGCTCCTATCGGGATTTGTCGGCATCGGGCGGCTTTGCTGGTCTTGTTTTATTGCTGTCGAAATGTCTTGTAGTCCGGGATTCCGAGACTGATCGGGTCTTCCCGGTAGAAGGAATATCCTTCGTTGACCGTGAGAGCTTATAATGGGCTAAGTTGGGACACACCTGCAGGGTATTAGCTTTCGAAAGCCGTGCCCGCGGTTATGAGGCAGATGGAAATTTGTTAATGTCCGGTTGTAGAAAACCCGAATTTGACCTTAATTAATACACATCAACCGCGTGTGTAACCGTGATGGTCTCTTCTCGTGGAGTCCGGAAGTGAACACGTGTTGGAGTTATGTTTGACGTAAGTAGTTCAGGATCACTTCTTGATCGCTACTAGCTTCACGACCGCGTTTTGCTTCTCTTCTCGCTCTCTTTTGGCAGTGTAGCCACCATATATGCTAGTCGCTTGTTGCAGCTCCACCTCACAACTCTGTCCTTCCTATAAGCTTAAATAGTCTTGATCTCGCTGGGTATGAGATTGCTGAGTCCCCGTGACTCATGATTCTACCAAAACAGTTGCAAAAGCCGACGATGCGGTCACGAGATGATGCAACCGAGCTCAAGTGGGAGTTCGACGAGGAACGTGGGTCGTTACTATGTGTCTTTTCCTCGATGATCGATGAGTGGAGCCCAGTTGGGACGATCGGGGATCCGTGTAGCATTTGGGGTAGTCTTCTTTTATTTTGGTTCCGTAGTCGGACCTTGAGTGTAATCTGGATGATGGATGTTTATTTATGTATTGTGTGAAGTGGCTACGAAGCCAACTATGTATCTCTTTCCCTTATGTATTACATGGGTTGTGTGAAGATTACCTCACTTGCGACATTGCTTTCAATGCGGTTATGCCTCTAAGTCGTGCTTCGACACGTGGGAGATATAGCCGCATCGAGGGCATTACACATCACAATCCATTACTCATCACCATCCAATTCTCATCACAAGTATCCAGTTCTAGTTGTATCGATCGGGATACAACTCCAAGTGTCCGTTACCGTAGGACAGGCTATCGATAGATGTTTTCTTGCCTGCTGGGGTGCACCAACTTACCCACCACGCTCGCTTAACTCCGGCCGGACACACTTTCCTGCGTCATGCCCGGCCTCGGCCAAACAATACGCCGCAAAACGACCTAGGCTTAATAGAGAGGCCAACACGCCGGACTAAACCTATGCCCCTCAGGGTCATGGGCCATCTCCCGAACTCCTGCACATTGCGAGGGCGGCCGGTGAGCAGACCTAGCTACCTCCCTAAAAAGGCAGGAGCTTACCAGTCCAACCCGGCGCGCGCCGCTCAGTCGCTGACGTCTATTAAGCTTCGGCTGATGTATACGACGCAGAACTCCCATACTATGCCCACATGATGTTTAGTGCTATCAGGCCAGGCCCCTCGGATCAAATATCCAAATCGTAGTGGATTAGGAACGCGGTAACAAGCAGAGACTCACGAAGATGTGACCCGTTGCCCGTCCTCGAGGACTTGCGGCAAGGGCTAGGAATGCCCGGCCACGCCTCGTAATTATCTCGCGGGCACCCTCCAGGTCAACCCGTCTCCACATCACTCGCAATTAAGCTCGCGCGGGTACCCCTCAGGGTCGACCCGTCTTTCCAAGTAACAGTGGTAAAGTCCAAGTATCCGTGTGTCCAAACATCAAGGGGAAAACCCGAGGAATCACCCCGATGAATTCCACTAGATGTAATCATCAAGGTGAACGTAAGAGGAATCACCCTCGAGGTTCACACTTGAGGGGTTGCACGACAGAGTCGTATCGGAAGTGGTTAAGGAGGAAATCACCCTCGATGACCACGACCGAATAACTACTCTACAGAGATCTCATCAGGAGTGATGTATGAGGTTCCACCCTCGGCACTCGATGGTAACTCTGCAGAGTCGAGCAACGAAGGGGCGTGATGTGACGTGAGGTGTCGGGGTCTGGTCTTCGATCCCGTTGATCGGGTCTTCTGATAATCCAGCGGGCCAGTCGAGTCAAGTGGGGGGGGGTCACTGATGGGTCTCTAGCCAACCTATACTAAGCAGTTTAGGATAAGGTGTAGGTAACAATAGCAGGTTACAATAAACATGCTATGCAGCAGAATAGGAGCAAACAATAACAGTAGCAAAATCTAATGCAAGCATGAGAGAATGGAATGGGCGATATCGAGATGATCAAAGGGGGGCTTGCCTGGTTGCTCTGGCAAGGAGGGGTCGTCGTCGACGTAGTCGATCATAGTGGCATCATCGGCCTCGGTGTCTACCGGAGAGAAGAGGGGGAAGAAACAGTAAATACATAGCAAACAGAGGTAGCACTAAGCATGACATAACGATACGTAGCGCTAGGCGTGCTCTAACGCGGTACTACACGTTGCATTTAAGGGGAAACATCCGAGGATGAATTCCTGACGTTAGGCGGATTCCGGACAAAGGAAAAGAGGGGGAAAGTTCCAAGTTCAGCATGCTAGGGGCATGTGACAGATGAACGGACCGCATATTCGGATTCGTTGGATTTTTCTGAGCAACTTTCATGTAGAAAACATTTTCATCCGAGCTACGGTTTAATTTCTATGAATTTCTAAAGATTGAACCATTTTCTGGAATTGCTGAAATTCTGCTAAGTCCTCAGTTTTAAACATCACTTGGCTGTTTTCAAAAGGCGATAACTATTGTTCTGTTCAACCTATGGCTTAGTGCCCTTTACCAATTTTTATCATCTTTCCATGATCTACATGACAATTTCAAGTTCATCTACGTTAGTGCCCATTTGCCTGACCAAAACTTCGTTTGAAAAGTGCTACTGCATGTCAACTCCAGAATCTGTTTTTCAGTTCTTCCAATTAACAGAACATAGACTTTTGTTATTTTCATAGGAATTAATCTAGGCGGCTTTTGAATTTGGTGCAATGGAAAGAATTGTACCCTGCCAAGTGTACTACATGCCCATATGAATTTTACTCATATTAACTTTTGTGTAGCTGCTGTTTAAGGGCTGTTAAGAGGGCTAGTTAGTGTAAAAGTTGCAAAAGCTGATTATCGCTACAAAGAATCGAACGCTATGTGAGCAGAGCAGTGGCCTGCAATGGGCGGGCAGAGCAGCAGGGAGCGGCAGTGGCGGCGACGAGGCCGGGCCAAGGCGGGCGAGGCCGGAGGTGGGCGCGCCACACACTCAACAAGACACACGCATTGCACGCACACACCGCACACACACACACCGCATGCACGCATAACACGCACACACACAAGACGGGCACACGACCATGGTCGTGGCTATGGCCGCGACAGGCGGCAAGGGTGGTTTAGGCGGGCGCTGCCGCCAGCGAGGTCGCGTGTGGGTGCGGACTAGGCGCGGGCAGCAACGGGGGCGGACGGGCGAAGGTGGGCCACAGGCTTGGCGGTAGTGGCTGCAGCGAGGAGGCGAGGCCGTGCGCGGGGCGACGGCGAGGCAAAGTGGGCGGCGCAGCGGCGATGGGGCGCGGCACGGCGGTGCACGACGAGGGCAGCGACAGGGCGGCTCCACGGCGATGCACCAAGCACAGCCGTGTGCTCAGAGGCAGGTCGTGGCTGTTGTGGCCGCGACGGCGAAACGACAGGCGGAGGCCCGAGTTCGGCAAGTGCGGGCTCGGCGCTACGGGTGCAGAGAGGAACCATGGAGTGATGGGAGACGGCGAGGAGCTCACCGAGCGGCACAAGATGGCCATCGACAGATTAGGAGCAGCAGGGGTGGCGCATTCGTCGGAGGATCTCGTGGGAGTCGAGGAAGAAGACGAACTCGTGGCGCTCGGCACAGCGGCTCCCTGCTTGACCCAGCGGTAGCAGGCGATGCGGGAGGCAATGGCGGAGCGGAGGGACTCGACAAGGAGGCAGGGGGAGCTAGGTGGCCTCCTCTACGCCGTGGTCATGGCGACGGTGGCGTTCGGCCTCGTTCCAGATCGATGGAGAGGGAGATGTGAAGAGGGGGAGAGAGAAAAATATCTGGGGCTGCCCAGGGTGTCCGCGGTGGTCTTCTTATCCACCCCGGCGCCCTGTAGCGATGCGAGGAGGCGAGCTGGTGCGACTGCGACGGCGAGCCGGTCGTCGGGTGCGCGTGCGTGCAGGGGGGTTAGGGAAAGGCCGACCCAAATGGGCCGGGCCACACTGTTGGGTCAACTGGGCCAAGTGCACAGTGTACTTTTCCCATTTTCCTTTTCTTTTACTGCATTGCCATTTTCTTCCGGTTTGCAAATTGTTTGGCCACCAATACATTTTTAAAAAATGTCCAATCTGGCCAAATAATTATGATGCAATATACTGCACTGCCACAACAAGTTTGGGAGCAATATAATTCCATTTTGAATTTTTGCATTGCATTAAAAGAGTCGAAAAGGTGATGTTGGCTTTGTTTTCAAGATGTTAGAGCCATCCAAGTACTTTAGATGATGTTGCTACCCTGAACATAATTCACAATGGATTATTTACAAAAATTATGAACCTTTTAGTTCCTGGATTTGGACAACTTTTATTTCACCTCATATTTTAATTTCAATTTGAGTTGGGATTTGAAATGAGATATGATTCCAATGTAATCAAGCACTGTTCAGCAAAATGATTAGCTTAATCATAGAGGGTTACTGTAGCATGACACTGGGGGTGTTACAAATCTCCTCCTCTATAAGAAATCTCATCCCGAGATTTAAGTGGGGAAGTAAAGAGTAACTTCGGGAGAACTGACCCTTATAGGGTTAATTATCTGGAAAACAATGCAGGTAATGTGACAGAAGTATCTCTTGAGTTGAAATTTAAGAATAACGTCGAGAGCAAAATATGAAGGTACAATAAGAAGTTTCAAGCGGATGGACAATCGATTGCTACCTGAACAGAGTGTGAGAAGGGGTCCAGAGCATCAGGAATAGATAATCCCTCGGGGGGTGGCTCGTGACATGATATGAAGCCAAATGCAAGAATATTTCAGAATCAAAGATGTCAGGTTTCGATCCTGGGACCTGTGGGTTATGGGCCCACCATGTGGGTTAAAAGCAGGAAGGCGCTAAAATTTTGCACGGCCATGACAAAGAAGGCAGGTCGAGGATAGCTCGCCAATTATGTTGGCAACAACGTTGGTACCAAGGGCGAGGGACGAAGAGAACCATTTTCCTGCTCGTAATACGAGGCGGACCAATAGGCAAAGTTCTCGTCCATCGGTGGTTACCGGAATGTCATCAACAATAATAACAGGGTCTTACTGACAGACTTGTACACTGAGGTGCTTATTTAAGCAGGGATTTATCTCTGCTCAGACAAGTTAGATGACAAGAAAGGTGAAACAGAACAATGGAAAGGAAAAAGTGATTATTATGATAATCAAACCAACGGAAAGGAAAATGTGTTTCACATAAGAATTGGGAGTATATCCTTCCCAAAGAAAAGCGGGGCATGATATACATGATAGGACATTAAGTGCAAAAGCATTTAGATAAAGGGGCGAGCAAAGAATTAGGATATTACCCATACAATGGTGTTTGGATAATAGATCAAGAAACATTCGACAATGTGCTTCCAATGTTCTTGTTGATATTTGTAATACCTCAGTCATGCTTCGAGGTAGCATTAACAGGGTGTTCCAAGTAGGGGTTGGAGTTGAAGATCACAAGAAATACTCAAAGAACAATTGCAGGAATAGCAAGGAGTCCAAGGTATAACCAAGACATGATCAACCATGTGTTGGAAAGAAGACAAGGGGGTAGGATGATAACTCAAACCATCGTAGGTCAAGGATGGTATTTCTCACCGTGAATTCAATTGTCATTTCAACAGAAGTCAAAATGTTGATGCGGATCACGACGCCCTTGTCGAGAGGCTCTATGAAGATGCCATCGAGGAGCGATGCCATCAAGCAACATGAAGGATGAAGCGTAAGGCTACTGCAACCACGGATACGACACCAGCTCAAAATCAAGCTTGTTGTTCGAGGTGAATTGATAAAATGAGGAAGATCGACGTAAGCTTCGCTCATCGTCGAAAAGTTGTGATCAGGGAGTAAGGACCAGGTAGCACAGTTAATTTGCACGATAATGATATAGCCGATCAGGCTAGGAATGATGTGACGGAGTATCACTCCAATTAAGAATTTACAAGAGGCAGTGCAATGACACAAAATCATCGAGATAACATGAGGCAATACTTGAAGGTAGATCAAATTAGAGGTTGGACAGGTGAAATGACTTACAAGAGACAAGTATTTTAACATGTCCGGGAAATGGAATTAAGGAGAAACTATGGTCGGAACCACGATTATGAATGATCAAACCACCGATACAAGATGAACTTATAACAAGGGGTAACTATTTTTACGAGCAGCTTCCATGATAAGTTCTACATCGGTTCCATGGGCATGAACACAAAGGTTCAAGGTCGACTCCACTTCTTCAATGCATAACCTTTCATTCACCTCGCTTTTTCTAAGAATTTAGAAAAGCGAAAGATTTATCTGGTGAAGCACCAGAAGAGTATGACTCACATCTCTTTCGAGTTCACCCGGATTAGGGAAGGCATAAGTTCAACCCGTAGGGTATCTTAGGAACATATACCACTAACTTCAGGATTAAAATATACCAGCTCAAAAGCAGAGCATGGTTGACAAAAGCAGATGATAGAATTTATCGAAGGCATTATATGTCAGGGCAAAACTCACAAGACTTTGGATGTGAAGGACATTGTTGGATAACAACCCAGCAATGGATCTGGCGATTCACGACAGAGTTGATGTGAGTATCGGTAATCAATCAGATGAAGAAGGGGGTGCAAAGGCATCGGCTTATAGAAACGTCTGAATGATTCGATGCTTGGGTACAAAGGAAATTATAATTTCAAGACGAAGGATCAGAAGCAGAGGCTCTAATCAAAAGATGAGTAAGTAGAATATACTTAGAGGTGTACCTGATGAAATCTGGATTGGGCAAGAACCAGTTCATATCTGGAAGGATGTCTGAGCCGGAAAGAAAATTTCGAAAGATTAATTTATGATTGTGAGTAATCGCACACACGTTGTTTCCATACGAACAGAATGACAATCACAAAGAATTCTAAAGAATATTGCTAGACATATGGAATTAATCCTAATGCAAGCAGGCAAGGAGAATCAAGAGCAATAGGCTGCAGAGGGATTTGAAAGATCAGATAGCCTTTTCAGGTATTTTGGAAAGCAAATGAACAACTGGGGATGAACAAACCCCGGTTAAGTGAATTATCCGTAGTTCGAAAAGAAGCTGCAAAGGAGAAGGCACAAAGGATTCTCGGAACAACGGAGAGTACTAGTGGTATCTTGCAATAACAGGAGCAACTAGGGATGAAGGTACAAGCGGCAAGGATGTTATTCAAGGGGATTATCGATGGTCAGGAACTGCAAGGCAGTTGGTACAGGGTCTCGAGAAACATCGAGGAGTATCCGCAGAATCTTCTGGCAAAGCAAGCGATCATCGATAATGTCGGGGCTCTCCGGGAGGAAGTGGGTACAAGAACCTAATGTCAGAGCTTAGTAAAATGGTTGACCCAAATAGAAGAGAGATCAGAGTCCTAGAGTATAGACGAGGAATAAAAGATCCTAAAACCACCCAATGGAGACGTGGGCCCGTAAGCCACACAGCCATGTTAATAAAAGTTTTTGTAGTGACTAGACTCGACTTCGACCAAGGAGTTGGAAAGGGGGCTACCTACAGGGAGTCGGCTCTGATACCAACTTGTGACACCCTCGATTCAATCGTACACTAATCATGCACGCAAATGTGTACGATCAAGATCAAGAACTCACGTGAAGATATCACAACACAACTCTAGACACAAATTAAAATAATACAAGCTTTATGTTACAAGCCAGGGGCCTCGAGGGCTCGAATACATAAGCTCGAATACACAAGAGTCGTGAAGCAACAATATCTGAGTACGACATAAGTTAGACAAGTTTGCCTTAAGAAGGCTAGCACAAAAGCAACAACGATCGAAAAGGCAAGGCCTCCTGCGGGGAGCCTCCTAACTACTCCCCGGTCGTCGACGGTCTCCACGTAGTAGTAGTCACCCTCGGTAGTAGCTTGATCGCCAAAGGTGGCATCTGGCTCCTGGGCTCCGACATCTGGTTGCATCAACCGGAAAGAAGAAGAAAGGGGGAAAAGGGGGGAGCAAAGCAACCGTGAGTACTCATCCAAAGTACTCGCAAGAAAGGATCTACACTACATATGCAACATAATCAAAGGAAGGATGTATATGTGGACTGGGCTGCAGAAATGCCAGAATAGAGAGAAGGCCTAGTCCTATCAAAGACTAGCATCTTCAGGAAACCACCATCTTGCAGCAAACAGGAGGGAGTAGAGTAGCGCAAAGTAAGGTAGATGTAGTGTTATCTACCTCGGTCGGAGATCCTTTCTCGACTCCCTGCGAGAAAGAAATCCCAAAGCCATACTATCCAATTATCATCACAATCCATTACTCATCACCATCCAATTCTCATCACAAGTATCCAATTCTAGTTGTATCGATCGGGATACAACTCCAAGTGTCCGTTACCGTAGGACAGGCTATCGATAGATGTTTTCTTCCCTGCAGGGGTGCACCAACTTACCCACCACGCTCGCTTAACTCCGGCCAGACACACTTTCCTGGGTCATGCCCGGCCTCGGCCAAACAATACGCCGCAACCCGACCTAGGCTTATGCCCACGTGATGTATACAACGCAGAACGCCCATACTATGCCCACGTGATGGTTAGTGCTATCAGGCCAGAGGCCCCTCGGATCAAATATCCAAATCGTAGTGGATTAGGAACGAGCGGTAACAAACAGAGACTCACGAAAGATGTGACCCGCTTCCCGTCCTCGAGGACTTGCGGCAAGGGCTAGGAATGCCCGGCCACGCCTCGTAATTATCTCGCGGGCACCCTCCAGGTCAACCGGTCTCCACATCACTCGCAATTAAGCTTGCGCGGGTACCCCTCAGGGTCGACCCATCTTTCCAAGTAATAGTGGTGAAGTCCAAGTATCCGTGTGTCCAAACATCAAGGGGAAAACCCGAGGAATCACCCCCGATGAATTCCACTAGATGTAATCATCGTGAACGTAAGAGGAATCACCCTCGAGGTTCACACTTGAGGGGTTGCACGACAGAGTCGATCGTAAGTGGTTAAGGAGGAAATCACCCTCGATGACCACGACCGAATAACTACTCTACGAGAGATCTCATCGGAGTGATGTATGAGGTTCCACCCTCGGCACTTTCGATGGTAACTCAGTAGAGTCGAGCAACGAAGGGCGTGATGTGACGTGAGGTGTCGGGGCCTGGTCTTGATCCCGTTGATCGGGTCTTACGCTAATCAGTAGGCGGTCGAGTCAAGTGGGGGGGGTCAGCGATGGGTCTCTAACCAACCTATACTAAGCAGTTTAGGATAAGCGGTAGGTAACAATAGCAGGTTACAATAAACGAGCTATGCAGCGAGAATAGGAGCAAACAATAACAGTAGCAAAATCTAATGCAAGCATGAGAGAATGGAATGGGCGATATCGAGATGATCAAAGGGGGGCTTTCCTGGTTGCTCTGGCAAGGAGGGGTCGTCGTCGACGTAGTCGATCACAGGGGCATCATCGGCCTCGGGGTCTACCGGAGAGAAGAGGGGGAAGAAACAGTAAATACATAGCAAATAGAGGTAACACTAAGCATGACATGACGATACGTAGTGCTAGGCGTGCTCTAACGCGGTACTACACGTTGCCAGCATTTAAGGGGGAAACATCCGAGGATGAATTCCCGACGTTAGGAGGATTCCGGACAAAGGAAAAGAGGGGGAAAGTTCCAAGTTCAGCATGCTAGGGGCATGTGACAGATGAACGGACCGTGTGTTCGGATTCGTTGGAACTTTTTGAGCAACTTTCATGTAGAAAACATTTTCATCCGAGTTACGGTTTAATTTCTATGAATTTCTAAAGATTAAACCATTTTCTGGAATTGCTGAAATTCTGCTAAGTCCTCAGTTTTAAACATCACTTGGCTATTTTCAAAAGGCTATAACTATTGTTCTGTTCAACCTATGGCTTAGTTCCCTTTACCAATTTTTATCATCTTTCCATGATCTACATGACAGTTTCAAGTTCATCTACGTTAGTGCCCATTTGCCTGACCACAACTTCGTTTGAAAAGTGCTACTGGATGTCAACTCCAGAATCTGTTTTTCAGGTCTTCCAGTTAACAGAACATAGACTTTTGTCATTTTTATAAGAATTAATCTAGGAGGCTTTTGAATTTGGTGCAATGGAAAGAATTGAACCCTGCCAAGTGTACTACATGCCCATATGAATTTTACTCATATTAACTTTTGTGTATCTGCTGTTTAAGGGCTGTTAAGAGGGCTAGTTAGTGTAAAAGTTGCAAAAGTTGACTCGCCACAATAAGCTAACGCATTCATGTAGCAGAGGAAGGTGCAAGTGGGCGTGAGCAGCAGGCGGCGAGGCAGTGGCGGCGCGACGAGGCCGGCCGAAGGCGGGCGAGGCCGGAGGTGGGCGCGGCCACACACTCAGCGCACACACGCATTGCACGCACACACCGCACACACACACTGCATGCACGTACAACACGCACACACACGCACGGGCACACGACCATGGTCGTGGCCATGGCCGGCGACAGCGGCAAGGGGTGGCCTAGGCGGGCGCTGCCAGGCGAGGTCGCGCACGTGGGTGCGGACTAGGCGCGGGCAGCAACGGGGGCGGACGGGCGAAGGTGGGCCACAGGCTTGGCGGTTGTGGCTGCAGCGAGGAGGTGAGGCCGTGCGCGGGGCGACGGCGAGGCGAAGTGGGCGGCGCAGGCGACAGGGGGCGCGGGCACGTGCGGTGCACGACGAGGCAGTCAGCGATTGTGGGCGGCTCCACGGCGATGCACCAAGCACGGCCGTGTGCTCAGGGGCAGGCTGTGGCTGCTGTGGCCGCGACGGCGAAACGACAGGCGGCGGCCCGAGTTCGGCAAGTGCGGGCTCGGCGCTACGGGTGTAGAAAGGAACCGGGGAGTGATGGGAGACGGCGAGGAGCACACAGCGGTAGCAGGCGATGCGGGAGGCAATGGCGGATCGGAGGGACTCGACAAGGAGGCAGGGGGAGCTAGGTGGCCTCCTCTACGCCCGTGGTCATGGCGGCAGTGGCATTCGGCCCTCGTTCGGATCGATGGAGAGGGAGATGTGAAGAGGGGAGAGAGAAAATATCTGGGGCTGCCTGTGGTGTCCAGTGGTCTTCTTATCCACCCGGCGCTCAGAGCGCGCGAGGAGGCGAGGAGGCGAGCTAGTGCGCGACGGGCGACAATGGCCGTCGTCTTGGCGTCGTCTTGAGGGGTTAGGGAAAGGCCGACCCAAATGGGCCGGGCCACACTGTTGGGTCAACTGGGCCAAGTGCACAGTGCACTTTTCCCATTTTCCTTTTCTTTTACTGCATTGCCATTTTCTTCCGGGTTTGCAAATTGTTTGGCCACCAAAACATTTTTTAAAAATGTCCAATCTGGCCAAATAATTATGATGCAATATACTGCACTGCCACAACAAGTTTGGGAGCAATATAATTCCATTTTGATTTTTTGCATTGCATTAAAAGAGTCGAAAAGGTGATGTTGGCTTTGTTTTCAAGATGTTAGAGCCATCCAAGTACTTTAGATGATGTTGCTACCCTGAACATAATTCACAATGGATTATTTACAAAATTATGAACCTTTTAGTTCCTGGATTTGGACAACTTTTATTTCACCTCATATTTGAATTTCAATTTGAGTTGGGATTTGAAATGAGATATGATTCCAATGTGATCAAGCACTGTTCAGCAAAATGATTAGCTTAATCATAGAGGGTTACTGTAGCATGACACTGGGGGTGTTACACTGGGGGAGGCAGCCAGCATCCAAGGTCATTGTGAGACGCTGGAGGGCGAGCTGAAGGGCCTGCAGAACCAGCTTGCCGAGGAGGCCCGCCTCTGCTAGGAGCAGGAGGAAAGCGTGAAGGCTCGCGAGGCGGCCGTCTAGGACCGGGAGGCCAGGCTGAAGAAGCGCCGTGACCGCCTAGGCGCGCTGGAGCAGGAACTGGAGGCGAGGAAAGTCGAGCTGGACGACAAGGCGCGGGTTCTTGCCGAAGATCGCGTGGCCTTCACAGGATATGGAGGTGAAGGCTTGCACCTTCTTGAGGGAGCTTTATGATAGCGGCTCGAGAGCCTTGGCCGGCGCAGAGGACGGCCCGCCAAGCTGCTTCCCTTCCTGGTTCGCGCTCTTGAAGATGTCTCCCTTGGTCTTGGCTCCCCACGGCCGAGGCCGAGGCGCTGTGTCTTGTCTTCTGCGCATCGACACGGGTCCTCACCCACGTCTACCTTCGCGATCCCGGCGTCGACTGGAGCTCTGCTGGAGCAAGAAGCTGGCGAGCATGCAGCCATTGCCGAGGCTGTGTGAAGGGTCGCGCTGAGGCTCTGGGGGAAGTTCCGGCCTTGATTACCAAGCCGGGCGAGGCGCTTGCCGCCCTGCTGCTCCACGAGGCGAACCCACTCCGCGCTGCTCCACCGCCGACAAGTGATTCTGTTGTGGCTCCTGTCCTGTTTTAATTCCTGCACATGTATCATGCCTCGGGGAGGCGTTTAAACTTGCATTTGGTATTGCGATAACAGTGTGGACTGTAATATTTGCTTTTGAATTCCTTGAAATTTGTGCTTCCTACTTGCTTATGCTCTACACCGGCACAGCCCGGCCCCGCGCATACCTCAGCCGCCGTTAGCCCCGACCGGAAACCAGGACGGGACCAAGGAGTGAGGGGCTACATGACAAGTTAGGCTCCTGAGTCGCGATGCTCAGGAGTCCCCCTTGGCGCACGAACAACAAGTAGGGAGGTGAGACGTGGGCGGATCCGCCGTTCTACGTCTGCAGAGCCTGGCCCCGCGCATACCTCAACCGCCGTTAGCCTTTCGGAACTAAGGGGTGAGGGCTACGTGACCAGTTAGGCTCCTGAGTCGCGATGCTCAGGAGTCCCCCTTGACGCTCAAACGACATTCATACCTTGGCTCCGCTCGGGAGTGACGTAGTGACGAACCAGGCCCGAGGGGCTCGGCTGGGTGGCGCGTCTGGCGTGACCCAGCGCAGCCCTCTGCCCAGCCCCTCAAGTGGCGCCCCGAGGGGAGGCGCGGCGACGAGGCCGGACACCGAGCCTGGGCTCCCCGAGGTTGATGCGACCCGGAGGCCACCCTCGCTTGTTTATCACCAGGCGTGAACATAAGCGCTTCGCATGCGGGCATAGCCGCTCCTCGGCAGTGTCGTCAGCCAGTAGGAGCATGGTGCTTCCACTGGAGCGTGGGAGGGGCTCCCCTCGGGAGGAGCCAGGCGTCTGGCCCCACCACGACACATGGCTGCACGGTAGGGCTGGACGAGGTGTATCTGGGCACCCGTGAGCCAGCAGGACTCCACGGGGCCCTACGTCCAAGGCGGGTTGCGCTGGCTCGGGCCTTATCTTCGAGTGTGTTCCTGCAATTTTGCCGATGCCGGGTGATCTACGTCTTGGTCCGGCACTCGGGCTGGTCTCACCGTCGCCGGCAAGCCGTGTCGTGATGCCATGGACAAGACCAGAGGGTGAGGGCCGGAGAGCCGGTAGGAGCCCTCGAGTCGTGATGCTCGGGCACCCCCTTTAACGCTGCAAGCTGGGTTAGATGTGAAACTCTCACGTCCCTCGGGTCCCGGCTCTCGGGCTGGTCTCGTGCCGGGCAAGCCAGGTCGCGATGCCATGGACAAGACCAGAGGGTGAGGGCCGGAGAGCCGGTAGGAGCCCTGAGTCGCGATGCTCAGGCACCCCCCTTTTAACGTGCAAGATTCCGCCACCCAGGAAAAGGCACCAAATAACAAGCATGGTGGAGCGAGAGCATAATCCTAAGGAAAAAGTAGGAAGGATACATGCCGCTGGGACTGGCCCGAGCGGCTTGGGGATGATGCAGCCCGAGGGGCGCCCCCAATAGGATAAGCTAATGACATGAAATAAAAGGGATACATGCCGCAGGGACGGACCCACGCGGCCTGGGAATAATGCGGCCCTGAGGGCGCTCCCAGTCGGGCATAAAACTTAAAGATGTCACCTGGTGATGTTGAGGACGAAGGGGTGTTGGTGTAGCAGACTCGGTGGGCTGCGGGAGCCGATCCTCACGAGCCCCCAGGCCCAGGGGCCTCGGGAGGCTCCGGAGGCGCTGGCGGCTCCTCGGGGGCCATCTCCATCTCCGCCAGGGCTGCGGCGCGCCTGGCCTCTTGAGCCTCCAGGATGGCCCTCATGAGACGCTGGTGCGCGGCTGCCGCGTTTGGCAGGCCATAAGGCATGCGAACGTAGCTGTGGGGCGGGCCCTCGCAACGTCCCACTCGCGAGGGCCAGAGGCGCTCTTGAGACGCGGCTCGGTTGAGCCCTGGTATGTCGATGCAGACGCGCAGCCCACCATCCTCGCCTGGATGGGGGGCCACAGCGGGTAGGTGGCGGCTGCCCCTCATGACCCTTGACTCCTGTAGCTCCTGAATGGCCTTGCTGACGAACTCCTGAGGGTTCGGCCCTCCTTGCCTTGCTCCTGCTTGCGGGAAACGTGCTCCGAAACACGCCTCCACGTGGTGCCCAAGCGCCTCCCTCGAGACCTTGGCGAGGTCGGCGGCCCTCCAGGGGAGAGCCCCCGATCCCGGCCTGAGGAGGGCACTGGGCGTGCTTTCCTATGCGATGGAAGGAGGCTCCCCCTGGCCCGGTGCGGGCCCTGAGGGGCCTGCCTCTTGAGGAGCCGGGCCGGTCGATGTCTTCTTCTTCTTGGGTGCGGCCTCGGGAGGCCTCCTGCTGCTGTGGTCTGCAGGTCTTCCAAATGATGCGGCTCGAAAGGCTCGCCTGTGGAGCACACCGTCTCTCTCTTCACAGGGCACCGTGATGACCCCGCCGCTTCCTGGCATCTTGAGGACGTTGTAGCCATGGTGGGTTACGGCGATGAATTTGGCCAGCGCCGGGTACCCGAGGATGGCGTTGTACGGCAGGCGAATGTGGGCGACGTCGAAGTCGATGAGCTCGGTGTGGTAGTTGTGGCGAGCCCCAAAGGTGACAGGAAGGCGGACCTGCCCGATCGGGACCGTGGAGCCGTCGGTGACTCCGGAGAAAGGCTTGGTTGGCTGAAGCTGACTATAAGGCACTTGAAGATTGTTGAACGTTTCCATGGACAGGACGTTGAGTCCTGCCCCGCCGTCGATGAGGGTCTTGGTGACAAGCACGTTGCTGATGATTGGGGAGCAAAGCATCGGGAGAACTCCGGCTGTGGCTGCGCACTTGAGCTGGTCTGCTGAGCTGAACGTGATGGCGCACGCCGACCACCTGAGAGGGCGTGTGGCCTCAAGCTTAGGGGAGGACTGCATTCACTTCGCGAGCGAACTGCTTGAAGATGCGCTGAGAGGCTGGGGCTTGAGCTCCCAGGATGCAGGCGATCGCACGCGCTTCCTGGAAGCCCCCAGCCCCCTCGTCCTGATGACGGTCTTCAATTCTCCTTGGCGGCGGCGGCAGTGAGGGAGGCCTGCGTTCCCCTCAAGGCGATCCTCGCGAGGCTGGTCCTCCAGCCTCCCTCGCGAGGCGGGTCTTGCCAACGGTCCTCGTGAGGTTGGTCGCGCCACCTTGGCGCGGGCCGCAGATCTTCCCAGCGTCTGCATTTCTTCCTCCTCCTCGGCCATAGCCCGGTCGGCTGCGCTCGGGCGTCTGCCCACTCCCCTTGCCAGCCGCGGCCGGAGCTCTTGGCATTCATTGGTGTTGTGGGTGTGGAGGTCGTGGTACATGTAGTACCGACGCCCTTGGAGGACTCGGGCTAATCTACGCCTCGCTTGGTGTCCGGTTCGACTGCAGTGTGGCAGCCCCTTTGGCGCTTCACGCCCTTGGCCTTGGACTTCTTCTCCTCGGGATCTGCGGGCAGAAGCTCGAGGAGGGAGAGGCGCCTCCTCAGCCTGGCGCAGCTTGGTCGCCAAGTTGAACAGTTCCAAGGAGGTGCACAGATCTTCATGCATCGCCAGCTCCTCCTTCATCTTGACGTCGCACGCCTGGCCGGAGAAGGCAGATGATGGCCTCCTCCGCTACCACAGGGATCTTGAGGCGTGCGTTGTTGAAGTGCTGGATGTACTTCTGTGGTTTCCGCTGCTGCTTGATTCGGTGCATGTCGCCACGGCGGGTGGCCGCCGCGAGTACCTCGAAGTTGGCGATGAAGCGGTGCGCATCTCAGCCAGAAGAGATCGTGCTCAGGGCGATTCAGAGCCAAAAGGGCTCCGTCCTTGAGCGCCATGGGAAACCAGTTTGCCATGACCTTTTCATCCCTGTTGGCAGCCTCGATGCCCAGCTCATAGAGCTGGAGGAACTCCGTAGGGTCAGCTGTGCCGTCGTAACGAGGAGGCAGGTCTGGCTTGAACTTGGCGGGCCACGCGACGCTGCGCAGCTCGGAGGTGAAGGCGCGGCAGCCCGCCGTGGCCGCTGGGGCCTCGGACGACAGAGCTTGGTCTTGCAGGCCTCCACAGCCACGGCTGGGGGCAGCGCAGGGTCTTGACGTGCGGAGCAGGAGCGCCGGGCAGCTTCTTGTGGGTGAGGAACTTCTTGACAGCTTCGCTTGCCGCCGGGCGCCGGTGGAACGGGTTCCGCCAGGGCCACGCGCCTTTGGGGCTGTGGCGCCTTCTTGAGGAGGAGGCGGCTAGGGCGCCTGGAGTTTCATCGCTGCTGGGCGGTGCGGTGCAGCGAGACGGACGGTGCGGGGGCGCCTCCTGCAGCGCGGACAAGCTCGGCGAGTCGGTCGAGCCATTCTTCGTAGACGTCGCCTACGGGGCGGTAGCGCAGGAGCTCGTTTGCCGCGATGAGTGCAGCTCGGGCCTCCATGGCCGCTGGGTGCGCGTGACGAAGAACCAGCGGGGTGAGCGGCGTGGCGGTGCGGCCGCCCGCCTCATGGACGGATCTTTGGGGCGATGCTTGCTGCTCGTTTCGCCGGGCCGGTGGCGGCAGACGGGAACGACGAGGGCGCCACGACGGAGCTGTCTGGGCGACATGGGAGGCGAGGGCGGCTCAGCCGGCGTGGGCCCGACGGGCGCCGACATGGTTATGTGGTCGGGAAGAACGACGCAATGAAAGGCAGATTCCGGCACACCCTACAGCGCGCCAAATGTCGGATTTCGGGTTCCGCAGACCCTTGAGGTTCGAACACCGGGTGCGCGGAGATCCAACCTTCCACCGCCTCGCACCTCGCCAATCGCTGGGACCTAAACTACTAAATAGAACAGCACAAGAGACACAAGATTTATATCGGTTCCGCCACCATTGTGGTGTAATACCCTACTCCAAAGTGTGTGGTGTGGTGGATTGCCTCTTGGGCTGATGAGGAACAATACAAGGAAGAACAACCTCGCGAGGGTCTGTTCTTGGCGGGTACGATGAACTGCTAGGTGGTGCTCAGTCGCTCTAGCTACTGGTTCCTTGATGAGGATTCTGATCTCTCTTCGTCTATCCAAGATGCCCCCTTCTCTAGATGCCCCAGCTCTGAGTGTGGCTACTCCTATTTATAGGCGAAGGCCCTGGGCCTCTTCCCAAATATCGAGCAGGAAGGGCGCCAACAATTGGTCATTTTGAAGGGGAACAGCGGGTACACTTATCCTGACTAAAGTTGGTCCTCGCCTGCCAAAGGCTCTCGTGATGACGCCTGCTTGGGCTCCACGATGACTCCCTTCTAGCCGTTGGGCTGGTCTTGGTCTTGTTGCAATCAAACGGATGCCTTTGCTTGATGCTCGCTGCGCTTGCTCCCTTTGCACCAAAGAGGAAAGGAGGACACCGCATGGCTGGGCGCCTCGATCGGTGCCCTTGGTGCGTCATGGCTTGCGCCATGGGCACCTCGCGAGGTACCTCGCCTTGAACTCTCCGCCTCCTCATGAGCCAGCCTCGACGAGGCCGTGGCTCGAGGAAGCTCCTTGTCGTCCGCCCCGTGAGGCTTGGCCCCTCGTGAGGGTCTTGAGCTTGCGTTGATGAAGATGGGCTGTCCTGGGCCTCCTTCGAGCCACGCCGCAGGCAGGCAAGTCTGGGGACCCCCGTTCCCAGAACGCCGATAGCCTCGCTGCATACTTCTCACCGCCAGCTCAAGTAGTGGGCGCGTGAGATTACAACAACGGTTGCCGCTCGACGCCGAAGTTACCGAAGTGGTCCAGCACACCCCTCATCTTTGACACCGAGGACCACCCTGACCGCACAACCGCGGTCGGGTGTTTGCCGTTGTTGGTCTCCCCAACGATATGCAACCTCAAGTGGAACAATATGTTGGTCGACGGCGGGGCCGACCTGAACTTGATCTCGCTCGTCTTGATCAAAAGGCTGCAAATCCCTGATGGAGATCTCAAGGAAATGGGCACGTTTCAAGGGGTCAATCCGGGGAGGAGCCAGCCGAAGGGGAAGGTCACGCTTCCCGTGACGTTTGGAGGGGAGTTGAACCACAGGACAGAGAGGATCATCTTCGACGTGGCCGAGATCCCCTTGCCCTACAATGGGATCCTCGGCCGCCCGGCACTAGCCAAGTTCATGGTGGCGGTGCACTATGCCTACAACATGCTAAAGATGCCGGGGTCATTGACTATCATCTCCGTCCCCTCCGATAAGAAGGACGCGCTGATTTGCGCCGACCAACTCTACCGGGAAGCAGTTGCAGCAGCTGCCACCAAGGCACTTGCTCCTGCCGCTGGAGCCCCGTGAGGGAAGAAGAAGCCCGGCAAGACCTCTCGCACCCACTCTGGCAAGCGCACCTCCTCGGAGTGTTGTGCTACCGTCGAGGACGTGCCAGGGAGCTCTACCGGCAAGAGCAAGAAATCCAGAGCTGAACCACCGCAGACCAAGAAGGTGTCCATCAGGGAGGATGGCACGGGAGGGGCTTTCACCATAGGTTCCACCCTCGACAGCAAATAGGAAGGCGCGCTCGTCACCTTCCTGCGGGCGAATGTCGACGTGTTTGCGTGGCAAGCATCCGACATCCCCGGTGTTCCCAGGGAGGTGATTGAGCACCACCTAGCTGTCTGTCCTCATGCGCGGCCCGTCAAGCAGCAGGTCAGAAAGCAGGCTCTAGAGAGGCAGGAGTTCATCATAGAGGAGATAAGGAAGTTGGAAGCACCGGTTTTGGTGAGAGGAGTGCTCCATCCGACGTGGTTGGCAAATCCGGTAGTGGTGCGCAAGGCAAATGGGAAGTGGAGGCTGTGTATTGATTGCACAGACATCAATAAGGCTTGTCCTAAAGAGCCCTTCTCGTTGCCATGCATCGACCAGATTGTCGACTCCACGGCCGGGTGTGATCTGCTGTCATTCCTCGACGCCTACTCGGGCTACCACCAAATCTTCATGACGAGAGAAGATGAAGAGAAGACAGCATTCATCACCCCATGTGGTACGTATTGGTTTTTACGGATGCCTTTCGGGTTGAAGAGTGATGGCTTGACGTTTGCAAGAGCAGTCCAAATTGGTTTTGAACCCCAGCTCCATAGAAATATGGAGGCATACATGGATAACATAGTAGTCAAAACCAAGGATGGGGCAACTCTTGTGCAAGATCTGGAAGAGACATTTGCCAACCTGTGCAAGATCAACCTTAAGCTGAATCCTGAGAAGTGTGTCTTCGGCTTTCCATCCGGCAAGCTTCTTGGATTCTTTGTGTCACAGCACGGGATCGAGGCAAACCCAGACAAGATCAAGGCTATTGAACAGATTGAGGCGCCCAAGCTGATCAAGGACGTGTGTCGGCTCACCGGCTGCGTCGCCGCCATGAGCCGATTCATCTCCAAGTCCGCCGAGCGCACCATCCCCTTTTTCAAAATCTTGAAGAAGGCAGGCCCGATGGAGTGGACCCTAGAAGCTGAGGCAGCGTTGCGGGATCTAAAGAAATACCTTTCCTCCACGGCAATACTGGTTGTGCCTAAACCACAAGAATCGTTGCTGCTGTACCTAGCAGCAACGAATCAAGTGGTCAGCGCAGCACTAGTGGCACAGAGGGAGGTCGACGAGGAGGTAGTGGAGACGACAGAACCAGTGGACGGCGAGCCAAAGATTCCCCCGACAAGACCTGGTGCTGGCAAGGCAAGGCCCCTGGCAGAGTCTGACGCCATCAGGGCGATGCCCGCGCGGTCAAGCGAAATGGTGCAGAAGAAGATGATGATGCAGCACCCGGTTTACTTTGTCAGCTCCCTCTTGCAGGGGACTAGGTCGAGGTACTCCGGTGTGCAGAAATTGCTCTTCGGCCTCCTTATGGCCTCGAGGAAGTTGCGTCATTACTTCCAAGCCCACGAGATCACTGTCGTCACCCGCCTCCCGCTACAACGGATACTGCACAACCCAGATGCAACCAGAAGGATTGTGGAATGGGCCTTGGAGTTGTAGAGCTTTGGGTTGAAGTTTGAAAGTACCTCAACAATCTAGAGCAGAATCTTGGCAGAGTTCATTGCGGAATGGACCTCGACACCTGACGAAGAAATCCAAGAGACCGTTCTCCCCGGCAAGGAAGCGGACCGCGACTGGATCATGTACTTTGATGGGGCCTTCTCGCAGCAAGGCGCCGGTGCCGGTGTGCTGCTTGTCGCACCCTGAAAGCACAAGTGCTCCCTAGGTGGTTTTGGTAATTAATGTCAACATATCTCTTGTTGGACTAACACTTTTATCTAGTATGTTTCAGATAAGTTCAACAATGGAGTGGGATGGACTAAAGGATGTGGGAACTCCGTCAAGATGCTAAGGACAAGGGATTGGCTCCAGCTTCAAGCTCAAGACTCTTCATTTTCTATTTTAGTGATCCAAGATCACATTGAGTCTATAGGAAAAGCCAATACTATCAAGGAGGGATGAGGTATTGCTTAATGAGCCTCTTGCTTCATGTGCTTAGTGATATGCTCCAAAACCCTCAACTACTTTCCCACTTCCACACAAATGTCCTAAACCTAAAAGTCAAACTTGGCCCCACCGATTCTTTCTATCCGGCGCCACCGAGTTTTGATGTCTTAGCCACTGCCACAAACCCTAGGCAAATCGGTTCTACCGATAGGGATCTCAGTCTTACCGAGATGGGATTGTAATCTCTCTGTGTATGTCCATTATCAAAATTGGTCTTACCGAAGTTTGAGAATCGGTACTACCGAGATTACAATGCAAACTTTCTCGTTGACTCATTACCAAAATCGGGTCCCACCGAGTTTGAGTCATCGGTCTCACCGAAGTTTGCCTCGACCAACTCTCCGGTTAGCTAATTACCAAAATCGGTCTCACCGAAGTTTGTGTAATCGGTCTCACCGAGATTACGTTATGCCCTAACCCTAACCATATCGGTCCTACCGAGATGCAAGTCAGTCCCAATCGAAAACCCTAACGGTCACTAGGTTTACTAAAATCGGTCCTGACCGAGTTTGTTGATTCGGTCATACCGAGATTGGTAAATTGTGTGTAACGGTTAGATTTTGTGTGGAGGCTATATATACCCCTCCACCTCCTCTTCATTCATGGAGAGAGCCATCATAACAAACCTACACTTCCAACTTACCAGTTCTGAGAGAGAACCACCTACTCATGTGTTGAGACCAAGATATTCCATTCCTACCATATGAATCTTGATCTCTAGCCTTTCCCAAGTTGCTTTCCACTCAAATCTTCTTTCCACCAGATCCAAATCCTATGAGAGAGAGTTGAGTGTTGGGGAGACTATCATTTGAAGCACAAGAGCAAGGAGTTCATCATCAACGCACTGCTTGTTACTTCTTGAGAGTGGTGTCTCCTAGATTGGCTAGGTGTCACTTGGGAGCCTCCGACAAGATTGTGGAGTTGAACCAAGGAGTTTGTAAGGGCAAGGAGATCGCCTACTTCGTGAAGATCTACCGCTAGTGAGGCAAGTCCTTCGTGGGCGACAGCCATGGTGGGATAGACAAGGTTGCTACTCGTGGACCCTTCGTGGGTGGAGCCCTCCGTGGACTCACAAGGCAAGTTACCCTTCGTGGATTGAAGTCTCCATCAACGTGGATGTACGATAGCACCACCTATCGAAACCACGACAAAAACATCTGTGTCTCCAATTGTGTTTGAATCCTCCAAACCCTTCCCTTACTTTCTTGCAAGTTGCATGCTTTAATTTCCGCTGCCTATATACTCTTTGCATGCTTGCTTGTTATGCATTGTGAATGTTGAAATTGTGCCTAATCTCCACTTAAACCTAAAAGATTAAAAACTGCAACTTTGGTACTTAGTGTCTAATCACCCCCCCCCCTCTAGACACCTCTTCTCAAGATCCCACACACCCACCGGGGAGCACCTCAAGTACGTGATCCAGATGCACTTTCCCAGGGAGATGTCCACAAACAATACTGCTGAGTACGAGGGGCTGCTTGCTGGTCTCGGGATCGCGGTAGACCCCGGGGTGAAGAAGCTCATTGTCAGGGGTGACTCGCAGCTTGTCGTCAGACAAGTCAACAAGGATTACCAGAGCCCATTGATGGAGGCCTACGTAGATGAAGTGAGGAAGCTGGAGGAGCGCTTTGATTCGGTATCCAAGCGAGCACGCTCCCTAAGCGGAGAACGACATCGCCGACTACCGTCAAGTTGCAGTTGCATTCAAGCTACCTGTGGAACCAGGTACCTTTTTGCTCCGGTTAACTCAGCCATCCGTTGAACCATCAACGGGGCAAAACAAGCGAAGGAAATCGGGTCTCGGTGAGTACTTTCCTACCGAGCCCCCTGGGCCTGCTGGCAAGGGTGCTGCCGTGAATGAGCGCCGAGCCAGAGAGCAACAGCTCGCAGGCGTCAAGCCCCCAGCCATGGAGACAGCCGCTCCCATGGCAGGAGGAAATGCCTTTGGTCCTCGCCGTCGAGCCCTGTGCTCGGCGTGGGCACAACATATCTTGTCCGATTCCTCCAAACAGGGAACTTCCCGAGGAGCAGGAAGAAGCGAAAAAGTAGCCTGTCGGTCTACCTCGTACTCAGTTTGGCCGATGACGCCCTGCATGTGAGAGAAGGCCAAACGATGTGAAATTGAAGTGCATCCCCCGGGAGGAAGGACTGGAGCTGTTGGCAGAGATACATGGAGGTGTATGTGGCTCCCACATAGGGTCTAGGGCCCTTGCCAGCAAGGCGTTCCGGCAAGGTTTCTTCTGGCCCACCGCCCTCCAGGATGCGACGACACTAGTAACCAAGTGTGAAGCGTGTTGGCCCATTCAAAGAAGCTTCATCAACCAGCTCAAGCCCTTCAAACAATCACTCTCTCCTGGCCATTCTCGGTCTGGGGGCTCGACATACTGGGCCCCTTCCCCCGTGCTGTCAGGGGATTTGAGTACTTGTACGTTGCAATCGACAAGTTCACAAAGTGGCCAGAGGTGGAACCAGTGAGGAAGGTGACATCACAGTCAGCCGTCAAGTTCTTCAAAGGACTAGTCTGCCGTTTTGGTGTGCCAAACAGAGTCATCACCGACAACGGCACGCAGTTCACAAGTCACACCTTCATGCAGTACATACAAGACCAAGGCAGCAAGGTCTGTTTTGCTTCCATGGCACACCCCCGGAGCAACGGCGAAGCAGAGAGGGCAAATGCTGAAGTGTTGCGAGGCCTGAGAACAAAGACCTTTGACAGGCTGCACAAGAGCGGAAGGCGCTGGATTGATGAGTTGCCGGCGGTTCTTTGGTCAATCAGGACGACGCCAAATCGAGCCACCGGTCAGACACCCTTTGCCCTAGTATATGGGGCGAAGGCAATTCTCCCCACGGAACTCATATACGGGTCACCTCGAGTACTCGCTTATGATGAGCTTGAGCAAGAGCAGTTGCGGCAAGATGACGCGACGCTCCTTGAGGAAGACCGTCTTCGGGCGGCTGTGAGAGCAGCATGCTACCAGCAAGCCTTGTGCCGCTATCACAGCCGCAAGGTTCATGCCCGGAGCTTTGAGGAAGGCGACCTTGTTCTTCAGCGCGTTCAGTCGGCCAAGAATTCCAACAAGTTGACGCTAAAGTGGGAAGGCCCTTATCGGGTAATACGATTCACCAGGCTCGGCGCAGTCCGCCTGGAGACCGAAGATGCCATTCCAGTGAGCAACTCCCGGAACATCGAGCATCTTCGCAAGTTTTACCCATAAGGCACGGCTTGCCGGGGCCCCCGACAAGCCACCTTTTGTACAAGCCTTGTCGGGAAGGCATGTACCCTTTGTGCAAAGACAGGCGCAGACCCTGAGCACAAATAAATGAAGCGCTGGCGCCCTAAGTTATAGCATGCATGCTAGGTCGAGTCTCTTCCTTGGTTAGGGTTAATAGTGCTTAGCTGCGACTAACCCCTAGCCTAGAGGTCGAGTGCGTGTCTTTCTGTTCTTTTCTGTCCTCCTTTGGTTCGCAGGGCACATGAGCACTTCTGCTGAGCTACTTGGAAGAAAGGGAACGGACCGCCGTCCCAACCCCGGCAAACCAGAGTTGCCGGGGGCTGCAAGTACAAGTATCCAACAGCGGCAAGACAAGGTTGCCGGGGGCTGCAGATCCAAATAAGTCTTTCATCCTCTGTCATGCATTTCGGAACGGAACTGGGGCATGTGAAACCTCATTTTATCTCCGGGCTACCGTGCTCCCCTTTTTCCTATACCTAAGGATTATCTCCTGGGTCCGGATTTGGTTGTAGCCGCGGCAACGAGGAGATAGAACGAGGAGCCTAAGCCCACTTCATCCCTGCCTCCGCCAAGAGCGCGACAATGGTCGAGCGAAGTGGCAGGGACGGCAAGGCCTGTTGTCGGGCGAACAACGTTTATCTTAAATAGTAACAAGGATTCGCTCCTTGTCGCAGGGTCTACCCGCGAACGAAAAAACCGGCAAACATCCCTTTTTCATTAAAAACATCCCATACAGGGTACAGTTCATACGAAATGAAAAAACATGAGCAAGGGGATTACAAGTTCTAAAGTTTACGAAAGCCTAGAGGCTTACAAACTAAAAAAGAGATGAGATGCCCGTAATCCCTTTCTTGTCCCTCTCCTCAGGAGGCAGGTCAATAAGGCTAAAAGGCGAAAGGGGCGCCTAGGCGAGCTACCAGCAGCAGAAAGCACCAAGAGAACACCTCGGTGGCTACCCAAGGGTGGGCCGGTGATGACGGTGCCGGGAAAGGAGCTGGAAGACGAGGCGGCAGGACCAGCAATACGTGATGAAGGCGTCGGCGCCCGCGTACTCCGAGTTGACGGCCTTGCCGCCCGCTCTCTTCCTCTTTCGCAGCCTCCCGACGCCAGCCGCCCAAGGAGACAGCCCCGAGAAGTTCAAGGAGTTGGCCCCTCCCCCGGCAAAACCCTGCCGGAGGAGCGGCCAGGTGCAGATGTTGCTGCTGCCGCACCCGCCCAGGCACGGGGCGTCTGACGCCTAGTCGTACTCGTCCCCGTCATCTGCCCCGATGTCCTCCTGGTCACTCTTGCTCGAGGAAGAGCTTCCATCGTCGGAGTCTCCGTCAGAGGAGCTCTCCACGCAGCACTTCAGGTGAGTTCCAAACTCTCCGAAGACCTTGACGGAGAGCAGGCCGTCCTCCATTAATTTAAAGTACAGGACGAGCCCCGCCGTCAGGCTGTGGATGCGAGCGAACGTCTTCCATCCACGGCGGAGGTACATGACCCGAGGAGCCGGGAAGTCAACGTCGACCCGCGTGCCCCCATTCCCACAGCCCCTCATGTGCAACCTGAGGGTCTGGGGCGGGTCATGCTCCATCACCCGAGCAAACGGGGTGGGGAGACGAAGACGACAACGTGGAGGCCGACGCAGCCTGATGAAGAACTCGCAGGGCTGGTCTTCAATGTGGCCTTCCGTTGGGAAGGGCATCATTGGCGGGGCGAGGCCGGCGCGCCGGCCCGTCCTCCTCTTCCCCGAGCACCACGACCTCTGCCGCGGCCTCGCCCCCTTCCCCTTCCCCTCGCGGCCGGCTCCACCACCGCAGGCTCAGGAGGAGGAGGGACGCGTTGCCGAGCAGCAACCCTCGCCGCCACCGTCGAGGGACCGGGATTCCCCTTCTCCATGGCGGGTGGAAGGAAGAAGAAGAAGCAGGAAGAGATAGATCATAGAAGAATGTGGGATGCCATCCCCTCTTCCCTCTCCTTATAAAGGGACGGGACCGGAGCTCGGCCGCCCCGCTTGGCCAATCCAGCCACCGGGGGCGCAGGGAATCAAGACCGACCCGCTGCCCCAACCAGCGACGGCCCGGTTTCCCGCCTCCACCGCTCGCCACCCCAAGTGCATGGAGGCCGCGTGGCGAACGTGCAGAACCGAGGGGATGGGTGAAGCGGCCTCTCCCCACCCCGTGATCGTGGGGTGTGGATGCCTTGAAGACCGTGACCCGGCGCCGCGCAGTAAGAGCCGTGCCTCCACGCCTCCCTCTTTTTATGGGGAAGGCGTGAGCCGCCTCTTTACTACAATATGACGCATGCATGCTGAAAACTCCCCATGCATGCCGCCCACGTCACACGCACCCCTCCACGTCGCGCATTCAACGCGGGTCGTGGGAAGCGCAGCGCGCGAAAAGTTTTACCGCGGTAAAAATGCTCCTGTCGGTGTACAAGAGAAGGGGCGCATCTTTGTACCCCTTTACCTGTGCACGGACAGTCGGAGCCGCGCCCGTGGCCACACCAAGCAGAACAGGGGAGGTGAACCAAGGTAAAACCGAAGCCCAAGACAGCCAGAGCAACGCCAAGACCGAGACCACGAAGAAGCAGAGAGGCGAAGCAGGTTCCCGCGGCAAGATCCTTGCCGGGGGGCAGCCTCAGCGACCCCGGCAAGGCCCTTGCCAGGGTGGCTCGCCCACACCAGCGGAGTGAGTCACCCTCGAGCCCACGGGTTCCAACTCAACCAACCACGTTGGAACTAGGGCTTGGGAGGCACCTCCATGGTGGCATGCGAATCTTTGTGAAGACAAGAAATGTTCAAGATCAGATGAGGATTGAAAGACGACGACCCTCGGCAAGATCCTTGCCCAGGAGGACCACAAGACCCCTGGTAAGATCCTTGCTGGGAATGACGGCGCACCACGGCAAGACCCTTGCTGGGCCACCCGGCAAGGCTCTCACCAAGGACGCCAGCAGGGCCACTGCCAGGCCCGCACCAGCCAAGTCTCCACCACCGTTCGCATGCAGCTGCCAGCCCAACCAACTGGGCAGGCAGCTGCGTGGCAACATGCAGCTCCCAGACCAACTCATCAAGCGCCTGCATGGCGGCATGCAGAGCTTCGTGAAGACCCTACCGCCGCACCACCTCAGCTGCCTGCCTGCCTACATGGCGCCACATGCGTCGCTGGCTAGGGCGCGTGTCGAAGCGAGGAGGAGCGGGGACGGACGGGACGGGCCTCGCTCCTGCCCCCAATAAAGCTAAGGGACTCCTCAGCGGCGCATTAAATGCGTCTTGTCCTGTAATACTAGCAATAAGCTCATAGCACTGTACGCCTTTCCACCTCTTGTGTGCCACTGTGGCAACCCCTTTTGACTATAAAAGGAGGCCCATGGCATACGGGAGAAGGATTCGGCTCTCTGAAATGGCACATCCACCGTAGCTAGTCCGAGAGCTCAAGAACACTCGATACATCCACCAAAGCAGGACAAGGGTTTTACGCATCCTCGCGGCCTGAACCTAGGTAAACGATCCTTGTGCTGATTACTAATCCTGCTCTTCTCGCAACCCTACGCACCGGCAACCGTAGTAGGGATTCTTGTGATCCCATAGGTGTCGTTCCACACCGACAAGATTAAATATAAATTTGTATTACGTAAAAACCTAACGAAACATTGCGCACGCAACAATTAAAAATAAAGATTTTCAAAATCCATAAATAATATTTTATAAACTAATTTCGTGCTTGGTGCATTTATTTATAGTTACTACCCAGTTTTTATAATTACATCCCATTTATTATTTTTTAAAGCCCATTTTCCTGTTAAGCCTAATGCATCCCTCCTAGGAAAGATTTGCAGCCCAGCGGGGCGGAGAATAACAAGTTGACCTTGCCTGTGTATTCCTCAAAAAACTTATAGATGGGCTAGCCATTTTCATCTTAAAAAAAATAATATCTGGGCTGGATATCTGTCCTGGGCTAGACGGGCCACAGCCCGCCCAGTTAATACCCTGCTCTCCTCTGAACAACAATGAAAACATCGCCAAGAAAAATTGTGCAATGCTCACGCCTCAAAAACACAAATACTGCTCGAGCTGCTTGGTCCCAGCTGTCGGCCGCACCTTGTGCAATTCTCTCGTTTATATTGACTACATAGGTTGACAATGGTGTGGGACCGTGATGTCGGGAAACCAGGAGGAAGCAAAAAATATATAGTTGTACATAATAAGGAGGCACTTGCGTACGTACGGCTATGGACCTAGTGGGTCCCTACTGTCAACCAGTCAAAATAAAGTCATCTCCTGAATCCTCATGTTCATTTATCATGTTAACAATGCTCGGCGCCACGGTGAGCGCAACAACTCGAAGGGCGACGGAGAGGGCCTTGCGGGCCCTACGGATGGTCTTATACAGCGCCCCCTGCTCATTCAGGAAGCCAGGATCATCGGACACCTATGAGCACCTTCGAGAGACTGAGACGGCATGAAACGGTAAGGCCGTGCTTGGGAGCTCTGGTTTATTTCACACCTGTATTAAGATACAAGTGTAATTTACTCATCATCGGAAACAACGCCAGAAAATACAGGCATAATGAAACCGAGGGCCCGAGGTCTGTAAGTAAAACCGGCGGGTTACGCGTGTAATTTGAGAGACTGGTGTATATTTTACTAGTCGAAATTGACCAATCAAGCGCTTCGCCCGAGAACATCTGCTTTTATTTACAAGCATCAGTTATACAAGCGGTTTTGGTTGGAAAACGACGATCCAATCACGGCCTAAGATGATGAGTTGGTCGGAAGAACATATGGTTTCACGTCTAACCTACCCGACTTCTCGTATAGGCTATGAATGAAACATAAGACGATGAACTTCTTAAGCACGGAAACAATGTAAGAGGATGATCTTCCTAACAAGCAAATCAACGGCATTAGATCGACATGCAAAACAATACGAAGCATTATTCTCGGGAGGCACGGTGAACAGCTCGTGATGCCGCATGCCACAACATTCCAAGCTCAATTTTGCAATCAAACACAAGGCACGGCATTACATAGACAATATTCAAGAAACTCTTAAAATATCTTACATAATTCAACATTCATGTGACTATGCATCTCAGCAGAGTAAATATTTACTCGAATCAAGACAGGAATAGGAAAAAACGATGGACGTTGCTCACAACAAAGGGCGTCCCACTTAAAAATATCAAATGCATGTCTTCTGGCTAACATCAATGAGCAAAAATTGACAAGGTTTTCCAATTCCAATATATTAAACTAATGTCATCGTTGACAAGCTTTTCCCATTCAAAATATGTAATGCCTATGATTGTGGAACGGGCAGGGTTTTTCATCAGTTTGTCATATGATAGTCCGGTGGCTCAAGGTGACGGAATGATTAGAGAACCATCCAATGTATTGTGCATGATGAAGTATTATTATGGAGGACACGAACCATCTGAACATTTTGTGCAGTTCCACTAAAATCAAGCTGAGCATCCCTATGGATTTCGTATTTATATGCTACCAGTAAACAAAGACACATCAACACACACATGAATATTGGCCCCAGTGTCAACCCACCAATCAGTGGACTAACAAACTGAAAGTATGGTAAACAGATTACCATATCCAGATGCCCCATCATTGTTGCTTAGAGTGACATTGACAGACTTGGAGTCCTGTCCTAGCTTCTTGGTACTTGTTTGGGCACTTGTTTGCCCAGTGTTCCTCCGAACCACAAGTAAAGCAGCCATCTCTCTTTTTGTCTTTCTTCTTACCCTTCTTAATGGCCGACGCTGGCAACACCATTCAAACATATAGTCCGATGGCTCAAGGTGACGACGAATGATTAGAGAACCATCCGATGTATTGTGCGTGATGAAGTATTATGGAGGACACAAACCATCTGGACATTTTGTGCAGTTCCACTAAAATCAAGTTGTGCATCCCTGTGGATATCGTATTTATATGCTGCAAGAAAACAAAGACACAAAGAGCACACACATGAATATTGGCCCCAGTGTCAACCCATCAATCGGTGGACTAACAAACTGAAAGTACGGTAAACAGATTACCATACCCAGATGCCCCATCATTGTTGCTTAGAATGACATTGATAGATTTGGAGTCCTGTCCTGGCTTCCTGTACTTGTTTGGGCACTTTTGCCCAAAGGCACTCCACGTGTTGTAGAGTTTCCTATGCTCTCTGCAGACTAGTCATGTCACCAACGTCTACTAATACTCTGTAAGGCTTCTCGATCATTCCTTGTGTAATGTAGCGCAAACAGTGACTGGTTCTTTCTACAAAGTGGTAAGACCAACTGGACCCACTAATGCAGCAGCTTGCCTTAGACACATTGGCTCCTTTTGTGCAGTTCAACTAAAATCAAAGTCGGACTAAAACCAAGCTTTAATTTTGATATTCCTGTAAGCAACAAAAGGTATAAGGGAAACAATTACTGAGAAATAATGGTTGATGACTTGTACTCCCAGAAGAAAAACATCTACTGATCTACCTTATCTTAATGGGAAACAAAGCAGGAGAGTAGCAATTCTCAATCAGTGTGATTCATTCATATTAACTAATACATTATCTTAACAATGCCTTGTTTCAACATGTATAAAGAACGACAAAGCAGAAAAGTATCATTCCTAAAACAATGCGTCTGATTCATTTTAACAGAGACATTATCTTAACAATACCTTGGTTAAACATGTAGAAAGAACTACAAAGCAGGATAGTACCATTTGTAAAACATTGTAACTGATATATAATAACATAGACATTATCTAAACAATACATTTCTTAAACATGTACTCCGGCCGATCCCTAATAGAAATGGTACTCCAGCTGATCCCTAACAAGTGTTGCAGTTTTGAACTAAGATTCAGTAGTTAATTCTGAGGAAAGTCGGTACTGACCTTTCAAAATCAAGATTTGAAATAACTCGTGAGGAAGACCTCAAAGAGATCTCAACACATATATGGAAATCCGGTCTCATTTTGTGCAGTTCCACCAAAATTAAGCGAAGCAAAATGTCGCAATAGCAACAAGTTGAATAGATGTCCCTGTTTTAACAGAGGCAAAAAAGGAATCAATTACTGGCCAATAAAGGAGGATGAAACATGCAGCCAAACAAATGGTAATCCCGCCAATCCCTAACAAGTGTTGCAGTTTTGAAATAAGATTCAGTAGTTAATTCTGAGAGTGGCATTGCTTAATTTTACCAGCGGCATTAGATTAACAAAAAGTATAAATAGTTCCAGGGGAGAGTGGGCGCAGCAACAACATGTGCTTCCATCTACTTATAAAGGGGGTGATGCAGAGTTTGTTGTAACAAAGCAACAAGCATAATGTCTGGGTTGGTCCCATTTTTGTTCACTACTTAATGGGAAAAGACAGCAATACAATCGCTTCAATTTAACATTTATTTAAAACAGTACCAATACAAGTAGCACATCATCTCAAAACACACTGCACGATCATGTGGATGAAGGCAAGTACCAACCTGTCATGACGCACACAAGATCACGCACGAATCTACAAACACGAATAGGACATCGAATCTCGTTTTGTGCGATTACTGAAATCAAGTAAAGTCGCCGGTGTGACATTTAAGTTTGCTATAGCAACAAGTTGAATAGTTATCCCTGATTGAACAGAGGCAAAAAAGGAAACAATTACTGCCAATAAAGGAGGATGAAACATGCGACCACAAAAAGAAGCATCTACCTTATCTTGATGGAAAACAAAGTATAGGACAGTAGCATTTCTAAAACGGTTGCATTGATTCATGTTAACAGAGAATTGTCTTAAAATAGTTCAGTAGTTAATTCTGAGAGTGGCATTGCTTAAAATACAATAGCTTCAATTCAACATTTATTTAAAACAGTACCAATACAAGTAGCACAACATCTAAAAACACACTGCACGATCATGTGGATGGGACATGGGACATGCCAGCACCATGTGCGTCCACACGTATAAATGGGTGATGCAGAGTATGTAGCCAAGCAGCATATCTGCGTTGGTCCCATATTTGTTCTCTTTGAAACTTTTTCCGATGTGAGGGCAGCAAATCTAGTCCTGCACAAACTACCCGAACCCCCCAGTTTCTTTCCCTTTTCAACAAAGAGTTCGGTTCCTTACAGATGTGTGTATTGGGTTACCCCTTTTTTCCGTTTTCGACCACAAAGTGGCTGGATAGCTAGTCTATACTACTTTCCCTCCCTCCTTTCCTCATTGAACCACGTCCTAGATTCATGCTCCACCCCACCGCACCCTTCTTTCCTCTTTGAACCAAGACCTAGATTCGACTACAGAATGGAAAAAGATCAGCATGCAGCTAGACCAATGACGGTTTCAAAGAAACTTATACCTTAGGGTCATCGGGATGTGGCAAGGCGTGTGGCGGGAGGTCGGATCTGCCCACACTATGTACCACAGCGAGGAAGAAGGGGTTTGGTGGCCCTCCAAGACAAAGCGCCGGGTGAAAGAGAACAGCGCAGCCGGCAGTGGATTGCCTCCCTCGCCGAAGGCGATAGAGTGAATGCTGCACCTCCTCCCCTTCCCGGTGTGACGGGATCCGGACGCCTCATTCGCCAGCTGTGAGGGGTGTGAGATAGACAGAGGCCACAACGCAGTCTTGTTTTAGATCTGGTGAAGAGGGTGAGAGATAGTGAATAGAAAACCCTAGCAAAGGAACGCTGAGCCTCCAGTGTTTATATATATATATATATATATATATATATATATATATATATATATATATATATATATAGTGCGGCGAGAGTGTGGAGAGTGCAAACACTCGCGAACAAGCTCTGAGGCTCCAGATTATATATATACTTGTAGTATGCATCGAGCTCGGTGCCTTTAATCGCACCTCGCTTCGGTTGTATGACAGGTGGGCCAGCCACATTTTGGGCCCACCTGTCATAAACCCAAAGGCAGGTGCACTAAAGTCAATGAAGCTGCATCCATATAGTACTCGTGTATACGACTAATATATAGTGGAGTGGTTTTCTTATTCTCTCCATAAAAATTGTTTTAAATTGTGTAAGTACGAAACAAAACTCTTTATTTAATGTACCAGTGAAGAAAACTACTACTCCCTCTGTTCCTAAATATTTGTCTTTCTAGAGATTTCAACAAATGACTACATACGGAGCAAAATGAGTGACTCTACACTGTAAAAAATGTCTATATACATCCGTATGTGGTAGTCCATTGCAAACCACTTGAAAGACAAATATTTAGGAATGGAGGGAGTACTTCCGATGAACTAACGATCCACGTGTCCTGGTCGCACTTCCTGTCCTTCACGTGCGGTACACTACCCTCCCTTAAGTGAACAACCACACATGCGCCAAATTATCGGAAACGTGTGAGAGTGTGTACAAATAAAGAATTTTAATTTCAATTATCGGAAAGGTTTGAGAGTATGTACAGTTTGCCCTCTCCAATAATTATGGTTTGTTGTGTACGGCCTAAACTTGGTCAAACTTTACAAAGTTTGACTTCAGTCAAATCTAATATGCGAAGTAAATAAAAATGGAGGGCTACAACGTCCATATGGGTTTTTAGTCCACACCATTTTTTTAGCTGGACAAATAAAATTATAGGGGAGCTGGAGACAAAGTTGTGGGAAGGCTTAGAAATCAATACAAAACTTATGCTCTTAGTACCAACGTCGTTCCTTCTTCAAGGAAACATTTGGTTCATAGCAAATTGTGTGATAAGATTGCACCAACGTGAAAGACGACTGCGTCTCCAATGCAACCAAGGTGAACTGACGAAGGATATCATCTTCGTGGGTAACAAGCAAAGAGAACTGATGGAAGACAACTTGTTTTTCATTGAAAATCGATCACCTTCACCAGCCGACGCAACCATGAGGCTCAACCATGAGCATCGATAGGTCATCGTGGTGATGCATCATCCATTTGGCATCAAGTTTGGGTGAGGCACCTATGAAGTTCGACAAATCCTCACTATGGTCTGTTTCTTCTCAGTAGTCAAGCTCGAGGAAGGAATAACCACGTGGCAGAGGACAGTGAGGCGGAACAACAATGGTCATCCAATTTTGTGCAATTCCACTAAAATTGAGGAAGACATGCCTAGGTATGGAGATACGCATCGCTGTTTCCAAAAATATAAAAAAGGGATATAGTGTTGTTACTTTGTTTTACAAGATTAACAACGACATCTCAATTGTCAATAAGAATTATGAAAAGTACACCAACAAATAGAAGCATCATGATTATCTTAATGGGAACTAAACCAGGATACCCGAGAAAAAAAGCATTTCTTCATTTAACCAGTGATAGTATTAGATTAGCAGCAGCAATAGGAGCATATGGACAATGACCGCACAACCACCATGTACTTTTTGTCGAAATAATATGTATACCTCCACCGAGGCATAAATCAGGACAACTTTTCGAGTGGCATTTCCTCTATAATAGTAGGTGATGTTGGACCAGCCGACGAACCCTAGCTACTATACATGGGGAGCTGGGGAGTAGTCGCATAGAAGAAAACCCGCATGCAGTGACCTGGGGAGCTGGACCAGTACAAGAAGTTATACCTCCGATGAGCGAGATGTCGCTTAGGCGGGCGGGCGGGATCTGCCCACACGACGGCAGCGAACAAGGGCGCGAAGGACTTCGTCCGCGCCAGCGCCGGCTCCGAGAGGACGGTGCGCATCGGCTTCCTCCATCACCGACGGCGACAACGTCAACGCTGCACCTCCTCACTTCCCGCAACGAACTTGATTCGGCCGGATTTGTGACCACTGGTGAGGAGAGAGATAGTGTGGACACTGTCATCTTGTTTTGATATGGAGAGGGTGAGAGAGCGAGACGCGAGAAACACTATCAAACAAGAGGCTATAATGGAGTAAAACAATCTCTCCATAGCAGTGATTTTAAATATAATACGCGCGTTCTTGGAAAAAAGAAATGAAAACTGGCAGACAATTTTTTAACGTACCAAGAAAGAAAACTCGATCAAAAACACGCCCCCGCTTCCAGGTCGCGAGAGTCGTCGCGCACACACACATAGACATAGACATGCATATCCGTGTTTACATAAAATTCCATCTCCATCTCCAATCATATTTGTCCAACTGGCACATTATTTATGTTGTTAATTATATACGCGGCAATATTAACGTACATCATCTCTTGTTTGCAGGCGCCTGGACCGCTACCACGGCCGCTCCTGACCAACCCAAACCCTCTTCATCACCCGCATGTGCTTCCCGCCTGAAAAGGTTAGTGACGCATTCATGCCCGGCCAGAGCGGACGCGACCTCTCACTGGCACCGGCATTGAAGCGGCGCGCCGGCTGAGAGAGCGTCGCCTGCGCCGCTTCCTGGTGCACACGACTGCTCCGCGTTCAAAGGTCGCAATAGCCGGCCACAACATGCATGTAAAAAGTTCTTGGGAGTCCGTACTACAGCTAGCTGTCCTCCCCCAACTTGTTGATCTCTTCCAGAAGTACTAGTACTCCATGGCGCGATCCATCAACAAGCAAGCGGGAAAGTTATCGTATACTCGGTTTGTGGTGAGTGGCATGCCGAGCGACCGTGTGGGGTCGAGTCGTGGAGGAGGGTGATACACGAACGCGACAGACGTGATTTAAACGTTGGTTTTGCTCGATGGCGTGATTCAACGAAACGAAACGTTGGTTTCTCTTTGTTTCCATGTTTTCTCCGGAAAAACGGAAACTTTCCTCTCTATTTTCATTCCTACTCCAAGGTTGCCCCGTTACAACATTCCATCAAATAAAAAGGAAAACTAACACGCATGTTGATGCATCTCAATGATTCACAGATCATAGCCAATATTTACTTCACAACTAAAGACAAAAGTTGTGAGAGCGTGTACGAAAGAAAAACTACTGATGGGGTCACTACGACTTAAACCCTAAACCCTAAACATGATTTAATTTCCTGGCCAGGTAGAACCTGTCGAAGGAAAGACGGCTGGCACCCTCAGGTCATACGATGCTTTTGTGCAGTTCCACTAAAATTGAGCTTAGCATCCCTGATGGCAAAGATATTGAAGAAGTGTGATTAGAATAATAATCGGCACTAGTTCATGAGACATAAACTCATCACAAGTAGAAGCCGGTAGAAGTAGAGAAAGATCGACATGGAGATGGAGCTACGTGGGGAGCTGCTGCAGTGGAGCAAGCTGGATCCAAAAGGAAGATGGACT
Source organism: Aegilops bicornis (assembly GCA_021605145.1). NCBI lineage: Eukaryota > Viridiplantae > Streptophyta > Magnoliopsida > Poales > Poaceae > Aegilops > Aegilops bicornis. The sequence continues at coordinate 204,688,490 of CM038669.1, read as the reverse complement.
ACCTGGGACGTCGGGCTGTAGCTAGAAGTGCAGTTGGTACGCGGCATCGGCCCATACCGTGGTGACCCCCGATTGGGACGCACCGACTGTGGATTTTCTCCCTCGCCGATGTCGACCGCGTCTACGCAGAACATTGTTCCCTTCCCCCAGCTGCGGGATCAGGCCGGATATGTGACCAGCGGTGTGGCCAACATTTTTCTATGCTTGTGAAGAGAGCAACCCAAGCAAGCAGGCTTGTAGCTTAGGCTCCTGCTAGTGTATATATAGTGGTTTTGTTTTTCTCTCCATATCAACCATTTTATATTGTGTATGTGTCATTGAAGAGTGAAATGATGGTTGCTTATTCCAACTAACTTACTGTGTGATTTGACTGCTCCTTTAGTGGCCCCTACACGTACTCCCCCTACGTGTATGCAATAGTCACACGTACACATGGACGCAAAAATGTACGAGACGCCCTAATGCATGCATGTCCGAACACACAACGGAACACACACAGTCACGCTCAAGTGCTCAACCTACACGTGCATGCACACACATACTCAGCCAGGGTGAGCTAGTGATCGTATAAACACCAGAAATTGTATATATTGAGCGCAATGAGCGTATTATGAAGTCCACTAACCATATTTTTTAAAATATACAGTGACAGATAGTGTATTTATCTCGTTTGAAATTAAGCCATATTAACCGGAGAGGAGGCAGTATGGACTAGCATTACTTTGCTGTGTCCCGTCAACTTGTCGAATGAGGAGAAGCTTGCAGGATGGGAGAAGCTTGCGCACGGTGGCTCGCAGGACAAGGAGAAACTTTTGACTAATGAAAGCTGTCCTTCGCTCAGGTAGTGGACGTGCAACAGTTAATTTAGTGTCAGATTGCTAGAAGCATACACTATACTAGTAGTACTATTATTGTTGCACTTCCCAAAGAGGCGAACAGCCAAGCGCAAAGTTTACTAGTACTAATACTGCTACTATAGTCTATAGAGGTATGTACTACTATACTAGTACTAGGAACCGGATGGAGGAGTGTCTGCACTCTTATTATATTTTTAAAATGTGATAAAGCAATCTTCAACACATTTGGTTCTCTTCGAGGGTTCTCGCATGTGATAATGGAAGTTGATTGCATGGAACACTCGCCACAATTCTCGCTTAATTCTGGCTCATATCCTGTTACAAATAGGAGCGCTAGGTAATATTTCCTCTTTTTTGTTATTCAGCATGTAAACAGGTTAGCAAACCTTGCGGGCGCATCTTTGTGCGAACCATGCTTGCTGCACTTTGAATGTGGCCGAGAGCTGGCTTGATGAAACACCTCGCTTCCTACTTCTTTTTTTGCAGGGTACCTCACTTCCTAGTGACCAGTGTCTTGGCTGATCGTCCTAAGAATGCTTATATATGAATAAAGCTCTCTCATTTACCCGCAAAAAAGATTAAGCCATATTAACCGGAAAGGAGGGAGTATGGACTAGCACTACTTGTTGCTGTGTCCCGTCAACTCGCAAAACGAGGAGAAGCTTGCAGGACAAGGTGAAGCTCGCTTACGCCTTTTGACTAATGCAACGTACCCTCGCCCAGGCGGTGGACATGCATCAATTCATTCGGTGTCAGATTGCCAGAGGCATACACTGTAGTATCGAGCATGCGGAGTACCATCATTGTTCGACTTCACGAAGAGGCGAAGAGCCAAGTGCAAGGTTTAGTAGTACGAGTAGTACTACTACTAGAACCGCATGGTGGAGCCTCTGTGATGCGGAGCATCGCTCAACTACCCGCACCGACACTCCATCACCACCGCAAGCACCAAGAGGGCCAATGACAAGAGCACATGCACGCAACATCGAGAACGAGGTGAACTCTTTCCTATTTGAGTCTCGTTTGGATTCCCGTGAGAATTGGATTCTACCTCAATCGGAAACATTGTTCATTCTTAGGTACGAGGAAGTTGATCGTGAGAAGGAGAAGACGGAGACTCAAGCATCCATGGAGCAAGCGAGAGGAGAGGAGAATGAGAAGGAGGAAGAAGACACGGAACAAGCGGTATTACCGCTAAGACCATCCAAGTGGTACTACCGCCGAACGTCCGCTCTACTGCCGCTCAACCCGACAAACTCCTGTGCCTGAGCGACCCGGGTCCTGTACTACCGCCCAGTCCAAGCGGCACTACCGCTTACAAGCGGTACTACCGCCCGAGGTCCGGTACTACCACGCGGCCTGTGCGCAGCCACGGGCCTTTGGCCTTGTATCCCTCTCCCACTTACCCCTTCGTGGCTTAGACTATAAATAGACCACCTCCCCCTCCTTTCTAGGGTTAGCAAAGTATTTTAGAACACCAAAGAGAGCGTTGCTCCTTGTATCCTCCTCCTCTTGGAGATCAAGACCCCTCTTTGGGAAGAATCCTTGGGATTATCAAGCCCTCCTCTTGGAGGAGATCAAGATCAAGACCTCACCTAGTGGGAAGAACTTACCTAGTGCTATTTTCCTTGAATTGTTCTTGTAATCTTGTGGATCTCATGTATGCTACTCTAGTGGATGTGATATTTGGGTTTGTTTGAGTGATTTGTGTCTTGTGTTCTTGAGTGTTCTTCCTCTTTCCCCCTCCAAGTGTGAAAAGATCCCCTCTAGGGTTTCACCCTACAACATCTTGGTATCATGAGCAAGGTTGATTCACATCTTGGAGTCCCACCCCGCCCCCCCATTTCCTAGCTTGATTTTGTTGTTTTTCGTCCAATTCCGAAAATCCCCACAAAAATAGCCCCAAAAATGTTTCTTGCAATTTTTTGGATCTTGTGAGATTTGGTTGTTTTGGTCCATGGATTTCATGTTTGGCAAGTGGATCTACCCCCTCCCCAACAATCCCCACCCTTCCCACCACAAAATTCGTCAAATTTTTCCTCCGAAATCATCCATTTCCGCCCCAAAATCGCGCCCTGATTCGATCTGCGAAGAATCCCAACACGTGTGGTACTACCGCCCGCCAAGCGGTACTACCGCCTATAAGCGGAACTACAGCCCTCCTGAGCGGTACTTCCGCCCAGCCAAGTTTCAGCCTAAAACTATCGAAAAATCCTGACATGAGTGGTACTACCGCCCATCCCAAGCGGTACTACCGCCCCTCACAGTTTCAGCGTTCCGAGTTTCACCGTTTTGCCCATAACTTTCACATCGGGCGTCCGATTTTCGCGTTCTTTAGCTCGTTGAGTAGCTATTGACATCCCCCATCCATCTAGATAGGTTCCAACACCATTTAACCCCATCAATTTTTCAACATTTGGAAAGTTTGCCTAGGCCCTCCACCATCTCTTCCGCATAGCCACCACCGACCTCCGCAACCTAACCCTTTTTGTTCCATAAAGCATTTGAAGTTGTTTGAGTTGCGATTTGTGTTTCCTAAGGTGTTTCGGCTACTTTGGAGCGTGTGACATCGACATCTTTGCCTTGGAGTCATCTTCACCGCTAACCGTAAGAAAGGACGGTAACCTCGACGACACTTACCTTTGCTTTTGCATTGATAGCCCGAGCCATTTGCGTTGCTTACCCATCGAGACTAGCGAGTTGAGAATTGCCGGACCATGCTTTTGTGCAGCGTAGTGATCGTGTTATCATCGTAGTGCCACAAGTCTCTCCCGTGCATATCTTACATACTTGTCTCATATCATACTTGGCTCGAGCATCAAGCATAGAAAAAAAGAGAAAGAAAGAAAAGCTTTTAAGCAAAAGAGGAGAAACAAAGAGCTTGTAAACAATAGCATTGAGCCATCTTGCATACTCATATCATCTTGGTCACCGCATACATAGCATAGTTGGGATTGAAGACGACACGTTTCTCTTATAGGTTGGTGCACATGCGTATCTCGCCCATTTGAGCAATCGAGCTAGCGTCTCTCTGGCATTCGCACAACAAGAGCATTCTCCGTGGTTGCACATTTTGAGCTCACCCCTTGGTTGTGCGGATCCCATCTATCTTCCGTGTGTGTGTTCCTAGTGATATCATTGGCTTTGATCTATTTGCTTTACTTGCATTTTTGTGAACCTTCTCAACCTTATCGATATCTTGACTAACATTTGCTTGAAATTTTTGCCACCATCCTAACCAAGCTACTCCATAAGTATTTTACTTGTAGGTGTGAGAAACAAACCCGGTTCCAATTCTACTATTGTGGCATTACATGGAGTGATACTTGTTACATCCTCAATCCTCGGAAAAGGTAACCTCGGTATTGTTCTCTCATTTTTCCTACTCATCCCACTTGGTTATGATGGATAGGCCAAGTTCGTCGGCGAACCCGCTTTTCGAGGAGCAAGAACTTGACAGTAGGAGAGAACTCCCACTGTATATTTTCATATATCTATATAAATGGGGTGTTTACATAGACATACCACTCACATACATCCACTCCACTCCAGGTGTTACCACCAGGGGTGGGAAACTACGCCTTGATCACTGCTATACACGTGTCTCTATGTATGCTAAAAGAGTAAAAAGCCAAAGTAGGACTCAACTAAGTGTGTCACAATACAAAAGCAGGGCAGCTCTACATGCAGCCTTAACTCTATGTTGCAAAATCCCCAGGTCTTCTTTGAATCGATGGAACCAAGATGCAATTCTTGGGGTGACACCTCTGAAGTGTTTATTGTTTCTTTCTTTCCACAAACTCCAGGCAGCAGTGAAGAAGACCTCAATGAAGAAAGGATTGGGCCAATCGGGTGGCGCGTTTTGCAACGCAGCAAACCTATTTTAAAAATCAGGCCAGTTGATACATGTCTTGGTCCAACACCGTTCGTTGAACTGGCAGGTGAAGATCATATGCTCGAGAGTCTCATCAATATATTGCCCACAAAGAAGACATGTGAAATCATTCCCAATGTCATAATGCCTTCTCCTCAGCATGTCACGTGTGTTCAACCTGTCCTGTAGCAGTAGCCATCCAAAAACTTTGATTTTCATCGTACAGTTTGATTTCCAAAGGAGCCGAAAAACGGGATGAGCTGTTGCGTCACGGAAGAATCTGTTGTAGTAGTCTTTTGGTCTGTACTCAGCTGCACCCCAAGTGTAGTACCATACATCCGATAGTGTTGTGGATGGGTGTATGTTAGACGCTGCATGTTGGACATCTTGCACCTCATTGAGAGCACGAGTAGACAGTGGTAGGTAAAAGGTTTCATGCAGCTTAGTGTTGGCCCAGAAGTCAGCGACTGTCATGTCTTCATGCAGAGCAAAAGAAAAGGCACGCGGGTGTGATGATTGGAGCACATCATTTGACCACAAGTCCTTCCAGAGCAGCGTAGTCGAGCCATCAACTACTTGGACACGGGTGATCCCCCGGTAAATGGGCGTTAGTTTGAGAATGTCTTTCCACCAGAAAGATCCGACCAAATCAACCGCATGAGGCACCTGGTTGGCATATTGATTATCCCAAAGCATAGTAACCCATGGTACGTCCAGTTTGTTATAGAACTTGTGCAGGAATTTCAACAAGAGGGCATCGTTGTGGATTTTAATGTTGATCACTCCTAATCCACCTTTACTCTTGGGCTTGCACACCAGCTCCCAAGCAGCTAGTGAATTACATTTGTCGCCTTGATCGGTTTTCTTTGTCCAGAGACATCTCCTTCTAATCTTGTCCAGAATTTCAATCAGTTTCGGAGGGAACTTGAGCGTGCACATGGCAAATACCAGAAGGGATGTGACCGATGCATTGAGCCAGGATAGGTGTCCCCCATAGGACATCATGGCGATCGTGGCAGTGAGGCGACGCTCCATTTTGCAAACTAGAGGCATGAATTCTTCGATGGTTGGTTTTGTAGTGCCAAGCGGAAGGCCAAGGTAGGTGAAAGGCATTGTACCTACATTGCAGCCAAAAATAGCGGCTAGGCTAGACGTTGTACTTGTGTCCAGGTTGATTGGAATGAGCTTGGACTTGTGAAAATTAATTTTGAGGCCAATGGAGGATGCATAGTCTGTCGGATTTCGGGTTCCGGCAGACCCTTGAGGTTCGAACACTGGGGTGCGCACGGAGATCTTTCCCCTACCAGCTTGTGCATGAATGGTTAGCGAGGGATCTAAACTACCAACGATGAACAACACAGAGACACGAGGTTTATACTGGTTCGGGCCACCGATGTGGTGTAATACCCTACTCCAGTGTGTGGTGTGGTGGATTGCCTCAGGGGCTGATGATGAACAGTACAAAGGAAGAACAACCTCGCGAGGGGTGTTCTTGGGCTGGTGCGATGAACTGCTTGGGTGAGTTCGATCGCCTCTTTCTCTCTCTGCTAGGGCTCTATCTGATCTCTCTACTTGTCTCTCTTCTCTTTGTGGTGGCTAGTCCTATTTATAGAGGGAGGCCCTAGTCCTCTTCCCAAATAATGAGCGGGAAGGTCGCCAACAATTGGCCATTTTGAAGGGGAACATCTAGTACACTTATCCTGACTAAAGTTGGTCTTCGGCTGCCAAAGGCTCTGACTGTGACGTGGCCCCTGGCTCCACGATGACCTCCATCCTGCCGCTCTGCTGGTCTTGGTCTTGTTGCACCGAAGAGGTAACCTTTGCCTGATGCCTTGGCATGTGCTTGCCTCCTTTGCACCAAAGGAGAAATGACGACACTGCGCGGGCCGGCGCCCGCCTGGCCTCGATCGTCATGGCTCGCATCATAGGGCACCCTCGTGAGGTACCCTGCCTTGATCTCTCCGCCTCCTCGCGAGCCTGCCTGACGAGGCTGCTCCTGAGGAAGGTTCCTGCCGCCCGCCCCACGAGGCTTGGCCCCTCACGAGGGTCTTGAGCTTGAGCTGATGAAGCTGGGCCGTGCTGGGCCCCCACTTGAGCCACGCCGCAGGCCGCAGGAAGGCAAGTCTGGGGACCCCCATTCCCAGAACGCCGACAGTAGCCCCCGGGCCCAAGGCGCGCCCGGACTTGGCTGCGCAGCGGGCCCCAACAGCCTGCGGCCTTGGGCGCCGCGTGGCGATTGATAGGTCGTGGGCGTCTCCACTTCCCACGACGCCTCGGCAACCGCATGACTTGACAAGTCCCTGCATGCAGAAATGGGTCATGATTACCTGTGATCGTGGAGGCCGACGGTTGGCCTCCCCCAGCTATAAGTACGGAACGACGTGAGCCCTTCCAGTCCATCTCCCCTTCCTACTCCTTCTTCTCCATGGCTCCGTCGAAGAGGTTCTCAGCCGCGGAGAAGGGGAAGGCTCGCCAGGTTGGGCCCGACTCTCCCCCGGCCAAGCGCGGTCGAGGCCGTCCTCGCAAGCATCCTGTGGCTCCCGTAGCGGCTTCCCGTGATCATGGAGGCGATCCCCTGCGTGGTGATGGGCACCAAATTGTTGATGGGGGGCGTGTCGCGACTGCACGGCCCCCCAGGCCGCGCTTCCACTCGGCGGAGGTGCTGCGGAGTTCGTCGTGTGGTCGGTGGAGCCGACCAGCACCTGGCTCCAGCTTCCCCGCTTCCTTTTGGGTGAACTTCCGGCCGGCGCCCCGGGCGGCCTCTGGCTTCAGGCGGACGATTGCTGCAGCCGGGCCTCCTGGGCTTCGCTGGAGTCTCCGCCGCCAGAAGTGTGGCCCTGACCCGCGGCTGGCAAACGTTTGCTCGCGCGCATGGCCTAAGCCGGCGGTGCACCCTGCACTTCAAGTTCGACGGTGATGCCACCCTCTACGTGAGGGTGTTCGGAGAAGACGGTCGCCGCACCGGGTGCTGCCCCAAAGACGACGGCCGCGGCCGTGGTCTCAGTCCCGGCGATGATCGGGATGAAGATGACAGCGGGTGCATGGTTGGCGGTGCTCGGGGCTCGTCGAGCTTTGGCGGCTCTCTTTCGGACAGCAACTCCTCCAGCGGTGGCCGCGACCAGCCCCCGTGCCGTCGCGCCCGCCTGGAGGGAGGCAGCGGGTCCAACTGAGCTCCGGAGGCAGTACGAGCCTTTGCCGCGAGTTGGTGCCGAGCAAGCCATGTCCATTTTGTTTTTCTCCCTTTCCTGCGCAAAGAGAAAGTAGCCTAGGGCCCCGTGGGGGCGTGCTGGACTATTGTTGTTAATTACCATGTTGTTTCCGCTATTTCTGTGCTGTGCTTTTGTGTCGCATGCCCGCGTGCAGGAATTACTTAGCTTTGGGGGGGGGGACCTGTCACGGTCTTCGCTTCCCGAGGCTGAGGCCTCGTCGAACGCTTCATGTCCTGCAAGGATTAGTCAGGAGGGGTAGCTTCCGGCCTCGGTTGTGGAGGCGGCCGACCCAGGTCCTTTGTTCGCGTCGCGATGCCCGTGGGGCACGGACTAGGAGGGGTGCTCCCGTAGTGGATCCGGATAGGAAAGCCTCAACGATAAGGGCAGAAAACGCTTGCGAGGGTGCCCGCGTTTCTCCCTCACGAGACTTGCGCGAGAGAAACCGAGGCAGGAGAACGAAAAAGACAAAGAGTCACAAGACAAAGGCGGCAACAACTTTAATAAAACTTCAAATAGGAATGAACGAGCCAACTGCAGAAAGCAAATGAAAAAAGCCGCGTCCGGCACCTAATCTAGTCTTCGACATCTTCTCTCCAGCGCAGAGCTAAGTGCTGCCACTAGGTGTGGGAGGGAGCCCCAGGGCCTGAGGCCGGCGCTCCTGAGACTCCGGGGCGTGTACAGCCCCAACTCATTATTACGTGAGAGTGTAACGGGCGGCGAGCTTCACAGGCATTGGCCTTCTTCACAGGCTCCGGGCCTTTCTCGGAGAAATGAACTTCACAGGTGTTGGCCTTCTTCACAGGCTCCGGGCCTTTCTCGGGGAAATGAACTTCACAGGCGTTGGCCTTCTTCACAGGCTCCGGGCCTTTCTCGGGGAAATGAACTTCACAGGCATTGGCCTTCTTCACAGGCTCCAGGCCTTCCTCAGGAAAACGCGCTTCACAGGAGTTTGCCTTCTTCACAGGCTCCGGGCCTTTCTCAGGAAAACGAGCTTCACAGGTGTTTGCCTTCTTCACAGGCTCCGGGCCTTTCTCAGGAAAACGAGCTTCACAGGTGTTTGCCTTCTTCACAGGCTCCGGGCCTTTCTCAGGAAAACGAGCTTCCGGAGATGCTGGATGTTCCACGCGTTTGGAATGGGCACCCCCTCCTGAGTCTCCAAGCGTGCGGAGCCGGGCCTGGAAACATGAACAACCTTGAACGGGCCCTCCCACATGGGAGAAAGCTTATGCAACCTTCCCTGGAGAGGACCCGTCTGAGCACGAGGTCCCCTACCTCAAGAGTCCTAGGGCGGATGTTGCAGCGGAAGGGTACCGGCTTGGCGCTCGTTGATACCTTGCTGCTCATGCTGCCTCTCGATGATGTTCCTCCCCAAAGACGAGATCCGTCCCTGCATGGCGCCCCTGCGCCTCGTCGAACGCCAGACCCGTGCGGGAGCGACGCCGACCTCGTGAGGGAGGACAGCTTCGCTCCGTGACGAGGAAGAACGGGGTCTCGCCATCGGCTTGGTCGCGGTCGTGCGGATGGACCACAAAGATGCATCGGAGCTCGTCGCGCCAGCCCTGCCGCAGCCTCCAGCCTTCTTCTTGAAGGTCCTGGTTTTGAGGCCCTCCAGGACCTCCGCATGGCTCGCTTCGCCTGGCTGCTGTTCGGGGTGCGCCACAGAAGCGTAGCATATCTGCGTTCCAAGGTTAGCACAGTACGTTTTGAAGAGATTGCTGGTGAACTGCGAACTGTTGTCGGTGATGATGCGGTTAGGCACCCCAAACCGGCTCACGAGGCCCCTGATGAACTTGACCGCAGAGCCCGCTGGGATGGTGCGGATAGCTTCCACCTCAGCCCACTTGGTGAACTTGTCCACGGCGACGTAGAGGTAGCGATAGCCCGGGCGCCCGAGGGAACGGGCCTGTAATGTCCAGCCCCAAACTGCGAATGGCTATGAGAGGGTATAGTTTGCAGACCTCCCGCCGGCTGATGGATCTGCTTGGCATGAAATTGGCAGGCCTCGCAAGCCTTTACCAGCTCAACTGCATCGCTGAGCGCTGTGGGCCAGTAGAACCCGCTGCGGAACGCCTTGCCAACGAGGGTCTGTGACGATGAGTGGTGCCCACAGTCTCCGCCGTGTATGTCTCCCAGCAATTCCTTCCCTTGCTCAGTGTAGGGACACGTCATTCGGCCGTCTCCGGTAAAGCTCTTCATCCCTAATGCAGTAGGTCGTGGCTTGCCGCGCCACACGCTCCGCCTCCTCCTCCTTCTCCGGCAGGGTCCCCTGTATTAAGTAGCTCTTGAGCTCTGTAATCCAGCACCCCTCCTGAGGTTCCAACGCCAGGAGCAGGCGTGCTCCTGAGGCCGGGTCGCAGGCCGGGGCTCCCGAGGCGGGCGGCTAGGGGAGCTCCTCCTGAGGTTGCGCCGCGCTTGATAGTGATGGTGCCACTGAGGGCCTGAAGAGTCGTTCTTCGAAGACGCCAGGCTCCTGAGGCAGCCGCCTGGATGCCCTCTTGGCGATGTCATCTGCCTCTTGATTGGTGCCGCGTGGCACATGCTGCAGCTCCAGTCCCCAGAACTGTTTCTCCATCCTGCGAACCTCCGCGAGGTAGGCTTCCATGTGTTCGTCCTTCGGCTCGTATATCTTGTTGGAGAAGTTGACGAGGAGTTGTGAATCTCCCTTGATGATGAGGCGCTTTACCCCCAAAGCAATTGCGTCTCTCAGGCCAGCTATCAGGCCTTCATATTCTGCTATGTTGTTGGAGACCTTTTCCCCATGCTGGAAACAGAGCTGCACGGCGTAATAGAGCTTGTCCAGAGTAGGGGATACGAGCACTGCGCCGGCCCCCGCGCCATGTCGGGAGAATGCCCCGTCGAAGTACATGACCCAGCCGTCTGGTGCCTCGCTCCCCGGAGAAAGCGATTGGTCTTCGCCTGCTTCGAGGCCGGGTGCCTCCGTCCATTCTGCCACAAAATCTGCCAATGTGGCCCCCTTGATGACTCTGGTTGTGCTGAATTCTAGATGAAACGCTTGCAGTTCGATGTTCCACTCTGCGACTCTTCCAACTGAGTTGGGGCTCCTGAGCACCCTCTCCAGAGGGTATGCTGAGACGACCTTGATGGGATGACCCTGGAAGTAGTGCCGCAGTTTGCGTGAGGCTACCAATAGCGCGAGGAGGAGTTTTTGGGGCATGGGGTACCGCGCCCTCGCATCCCGTAGCATCATGCTGACGAAGTACAACGGGTGCTCGACGAGAGTAGGAGTACTGACGAGGCCCGTGCCCTCCGGAGGGTCTGACGCCTCCTGAGTCGACGCAGCCCCCAGCACCTGGCTGCCTGACGCTGCCTCTTCGGCCCTAGGGGCACCCTCCTGCTGAGGCTGGTTTCCGTCCGCTGAGGCCGTGACCTTCACGAGGCCTTCTTGGTCTTGTGCCGCCACGGCCGGGGCCGTGGCCGGGCGTGACGCAGCCCTGATCTGGCGCTCTTCCCGAACCGCCACCAGGGCTGCGCTGGCGGAGTAGGGTGTGGCGGCGAGGTAGAGCACCAGGGGCTCAAGTGGGCGTGGCGCGACCATCACAGGAGGGCTGGTAAGGTACCTCTTGAGCTCTTGGAATGCCTTGTCGGCCTCTTCAGTCCATTCAAAGGGGCCCTTCTTCTTCATCAGCTTGAAGAATGGCAGTGCTCGTTCCCCCAGCTTGGAGATGAAACGTCCTAGCACAGTCACGCGCCCGATGAGATTCTGCATTTCTCTGAGGGTCTTTGGTGGGCTCATGTCTTCGACTGCTTTGACCTTTTCCGGGTTGGCCTCGATGCCCCTATGGGACACGAGGAAACCCAGGAGCTTGCCCAAGGGGACTCCAAATATGCACTTCTCCGGGTTGAGCCGCAGATCCACTTTATCAAGGCTTGCGAAGGTTTCTTCCAAGTCCTGTATCGGGGTTTTTGCCTCCCGAGACTTCACCACGATGTCATCGGCGTACGCCTTAGCATTCCTCCCGAGTTGTTGGCCCAGGGCGATGTGCATCAGTCGCTGAAACGTCGCGCCTGCGTTGCGCAACCCAAACGGCATGCAGTTATAGCAGTACACTCTGCACGGGGTCAGGAAAGCCGTTTTTCCACGTCTTCCACCGCCATCTTGATTTGGTGATAGCCTGAGAAGGCATCCAGGAAGCACAGCAGGTCACACTCAGCGGTGGAGTCGACGATCTGGTCGATGCAAGGAAGCAGAAACAGATCATGTGGGAAGGCCTTGTTGAGGTTAGTGAAGTCGACACACATACGTTCCTTTCCCCCTTTCTTTGGCACGATAACTGGGTTGGCCAGCCAATCCGGGTAGCGGACCTCGCGAATAACCCCTGCTACTTCTAGCTTGCGGGTCTCTTGGACGATGAAAGCTTGTTTCTCTGTGGACTGTCGCCTCGCCTTCCGCTTCACGGGGCGCACATTGGGGCACACGTTGAGGTGATGCTCAATCACGCCCCTCGGAACCCCTGCGAACTGATCAGGTTCCCATGCGAACACCTTCTTGTTTGCGCGCAGGAACTTCACCAAGGCCTCCTCCTGCTCGGGTCCGAGGTTTGCACCTATGGTGAAGGTGGCGTCAGTGGACCCGTCCTCTCTGACTGGTACCTGCTTGGTTTTCACCTTTGTTTTGAGTGAATAGCTGCTTCTTCTTGGACGACGCAGTCCCCTTGGGCTCGGGGGCGTCAGGCGCTGGCGGGCCGTGCTGCCGCAGCCGCCTTGAAAACAAGCTCGAGCGCCTGCAGTGCATCTCCGGTGTTTCCTGACACGGTAAGGACGCCGCTGCTCCCGGGCATCTTCATGAGGTTGTACGCCGGGTGAGTTGCCGCCATGAACCGGGCCAAGGCCGGGTAGCCAAGGATGGCGTTGTAGGGGAGGCCGATGGGGGCGATGTCGAAGTCGATCAGCTCCGTGCGAAAGTTGTCGCTGGTGTCAAGGTCACCGGGAGGCGAATTTGTCCTGTGGAGGTGGTGGAACCGCCCGACTCTCAAAAAGGCTTGCTGGGCTGGAGCCGCTCTGGCGGCACATGGAGGAGGCTGAAGGCCTCCACAGAGAGCACATTGAGGCTGGCCCCGCCGTCGATGAGGGTCCTGGTGACTGACACTTCACAGATGGTGGGGGTGCACAGCATTGGAAGCGCACCCGACCCGGCGGAGTTGGAGGGGTGATCGTCCGAGTTGAAGAGCAGGTCGGCCTCGGGCGCCACCCAGCCCGGCGGGGCTCCCTGGCGCTTGGAGGCGGCGGCGATCTGGCAGGCGAACGGCTTGACGTGGCGGCTCGAAGGTGGCACCAGTGAGCCGCCCAGGAGAGCTGCGACGACTGGGGGCGCCGGCCTGGCGCGATGGGCGAGGTAGAGGTTGCGCAGCTCCCCCCAATAGGCCTGCTGCTCGTTCGCCCGACCGGGTGAGGGCGTTGGCGGCAGGCGACGGGGAACGACGGGGGCGTCCGCCAAAGGGAGCCGTCTAGGCGACTCGAGCGGCGCGAGCAGCCCGACGCTCGGCGCGGGCTCGGCGAGCGTCAGCCATGGTCATGACGGAAGACCACACGCGACCAGTGGAAGAAAGACTCGGGCACACCCCTACCTGGCGTGCCAAATGTCGGATTTCGGGTTCCGGCAGACCCTTGAGGTTCGAACACTGGGGTGCGCGCGGAGATCTTTCCCCTACCAGCTCGTGCGTGAATGGTTAGCGAGGGATCTAAACTACCAACGATGAACAACACAGAGACACGAGGTTTATATTGGTTCGGGCCACCGATGTGGTGTAATACCCTACTCCAGTGTGTTGTGTGGTGGATTTCCTCAGGGGCTGATGATGAACAGTACAAAGGAAGAACAGCCTCGCGAGGGGTGTTCTTGGGCTGGTGCGATGAACTGCTTGGGTGAGTTCGATCGCCTCTTTCTCTCTCTGCTAGGGCTCTATCTGATCTCTCTACTTGTCTCTCGTCTCTTTGTGGTGGCTAGTCCTATTTATAGAGGGAGGCCCTGGGCCTCTTCCCAAATAATGAGCGGGAAGGGCGCCAACAATTGGCCATTTTGAAGGGGAACATCTAGTACACTTATCCTGACTAAAGTTGGTCTTGGTTGCCAAAGGCTCGACGGTGACGCCTGCCCTGGGCTCCATGATGACCTCCATCCTGCCGCTCTCTGGTCTTGGTCTTGTTGCACAAGCGGTAACCTTTGCCTCGATGCCTTGGTCTCAGGCTTGCCTCCTTTGCACCAAAGGGGAAATGAGGACACTTCTTGGCGGGCCGGCGGCCGCCTGGGCGCCCGTCGCCTCGATCGTCATGGCTCAAGGCCAGGTGGCACCTCGTGAGGTACCCTGCCTTGATCTCTCCGCCTCCTCGCGAGCCTGCCTGACGAGGCTGCTCCTGAGGAAGGTTCCTGTCGCCCGCCCCGCGAGGCTTGGCCCCTCGCGAGGGTCTTGAGCTTAATCTGACGAAGCTAGGCCATGCTGGGCCCCCACTTGAGCCACGCCGCAGGCCGCAGGCAGGCAAGTCTGGGGACCCCCGTTCCCAGAACGCCGACATAGTCAGAAAGAATGTTCTTGACACGGATATCTTGTTGTGGGCAGGCAGGCAAGACAAGGAGGGTGTCGTCCGCGTATTGGATCACTGGGTAGTCATTTTGCCCATTGCAGGGAAAAGGCAAGCTGATATCTCCACGTCGGAAAGCATCATTGACCGCGCCTTGAAGTAGCTCAGCTGCGAGGACAGAGATGAGGGGGGACAGAGGATCACCTTGCCGCACACCGCATTGGCAAAGGAACTGTCGGCCTGGTATCCCATTAAGAAGGACGGACGAGCGACCCGAGGAGAAAAGGCACTTGATCGAGGAAATCCACTTGTCGTCGAAACCCATTTGCTGCATAATGCAAATCATCGGTTCGTGTGCAATAGTATCGAAAGCCTTGGTGAAGTCAAGCTTAAGGAGAATGATTGGCCGACCAGAGCTTTGACATTGATAAAGATATTGATATGCCCATGCCAGACAGTCCTGTATAGTGCGCCCTTTAATGAACACATATTGATTATGATGAATAAGGGTGAGGATGATGCGTTGGAGTCTGTCGGCTAGTAGTTTGGTAATTAACTTGAGGCAGCAGTTGAGCAGAGTAATGGGTCTGAAGTCATTGACTGTCTCTGGAGAGTTGATTTTAGGTATGAGTGTGATGAGACCATCATTGATACTTGTGATACGTCTCCAACGTATCTATAATTTTCGATTGCTCCATGCTATGTTATCTACTGCTTTGGGCAATATTGGGCTTTATTATCCACTTTTATATTATTTTTGGGACTAACCTATTAACCGGAGGCCCAGCCCAGATTTGTTGTTTTTGCCTATTTCAGTGTTTCAAAGAAAACAAATATCAAACGGAGTCGAAACGGAACGAAATCAACTAGAGAAGTTATTTTTGGAAGGAAAGCTACCGGATGGACTTGGACCCCACGTCAGGAGATAAGGGAGGTGCTCACGAGGGTGGGGGCGCGCCCACCCCCCTAGGGCGCGCCCCCTGCCTCGTGGGGCCCCCGAAGCTCCACCGACGTACTTCCTGCACCCATATATACCCACGTACCCTAAAACTTCCAGAATGGAGAATAGATCGGGAGTTCCGCCGCCGCAAGCCTCTCAGAGCCACCAAAACCAATCGGGACCCTATTAGGCACCTCACGGAGGGGTGGGAACCCTCATCGGTGGCCATCTTCATCATCCCGGCGCTCTCCATGATGAGGAGGGAATAGTTCACCCTCGGGGCTGAGGGTATGTACCAGTAGCTATGTGTTTGATCTCTCTCTCTCGTGTTCTTGATTTGGCACGATCTTGATGTATCGTGAGCTTTGCTATTATAGTTGGATCTTATGTTTCTTCTCCCCCTCTACTCTCTTGTAATGGATTGAGTTTCCCCTTTGAAGTTATCTTATCGGATTGAGTCTTTAAAGATTTGAGAACACTTGATGTATGTCTTGCCGTGCGTATCTGTGGTGAGAATGGGATATCATGTGATTCACTTGATGTATGTTTTAGTGATCAACTTGCAGGTTCCGCCCATGAACCTATGCATAGGGGTTGTCACACGTTTTCGTTGTGATTCTCCGGTAGAAACTTTGGGGCACTCTTTGAGGTTCTATGTGTTGGTTGAATAGATGAATCTGAGATTGTGTGATGCATATCGTATAATCATACCCACGGATACTTGAGGTGACATTTGAGTATCTAGGTGACATTAGGGTTTTGGTTGATTTGTGTCTTAAGGTGTTATTCTAGTACGAACTCTAGGGCTGTTTGTGACACTTATAGGAATAGCCCAACAGATTGATTGGAAAGAATAACTTTGAGGTGGTTTCGTACCCTACCATAATCTCTTCATTTGTTCTCCACTATTAGTGACTTTGGAGTGACTTTTTGTTGCATGTTGAGGGATAGTTATATGATCCAGTTATGTTATTATTGTTGAGAGAACTTGCACTAGTGAAAGTATGAACCCTAGGCCTTGTTTCTTAGCATTGCAATACCGTTTGTGCTCACTTTTATCACTTGATACCTTGCCATTTTTATATTTTCAGTTTACAAAAACCTATATCTACCATCTATATTGCACTTGTATCACCATCTCTTCGCCGAACTAGTGCACCTATACAATTTACCATTGTATTGGGTGTGTTGGGGACACAAGAGACTCTTTGTTATTTGGTTGCAGGGTTGCTTGAGAGAGACCATCTTCATCCTACGCCTCCCAAGGATTGATAAACCTTAGGTCATCCACTTGAGGGAAATTTGCTACTATCCTACAAACCTCTGCACTTGGAGGCCCAACAACGTCTACAAGGCGAAGGTTGCGTAGTAGACATCAACTTGTCACATCAAGTGTACCTTCATAGAACTGATCGCATAGAGCATAGAAGTCGTGTCGAATGATGGGCCAACATGCTTTAAAAAACGCCCCACTAAACCCATCTGGGCCAGGTGCACGGTCAGGGGGCATACCTTTGACCACATTGTCGATTTCCTCATGGGTAAAAGGAATGGTGGGTTTATCAAGATTGGTGGCGCGGGGAATGATGGTTGGAAGATCAAATTTCATGTCAGAAGGGGAGACCGTCCCCAGGAGGTTTTTGTAGGTTTAAAACAATAGGGCCTCTTTTGCAGGATGATTGCCAACCACTGTGCCATCCTGAAGTGTGAAGGAAGAGATATTGTTTTGGCGGTAACGTTCCGTGGCCACTGCTTGGAAATTTTTTGAGTTTTCATCTCCAAATTTGATCCAACAAATAGTACAACGCTTCTTCCAATAGAGTTTTTGATATTTGAGCAGTCTCAGCAAGTGTGATTTTAGGATACGTCTGAAGTTCATTTCTGGGACTAAAAGGATTTGTTTATTCTCCAGCTCGTCTAAGTCCGCAAGGACAGCGTTACAGTTGTCGGATTTCGGGTTCTGGCAGACCCTTAAGGTTCAAACTCTGGGCTGCGCGCGGAGATCCAACCCTCCACCGTCTCGTACCTCGCCGAATCGCAGGAACCTAAACTACTAAAAAGAACAGCACAAGAGACACGGAATTTATACTAGTTCGGGCCACGTTGTGGTGTAATACCCTACTCTAGTTTGTGTTGTGGTGGATTGCCTCTTGGGCCGATGAGGAACAGTACAGGGTAGAACAACCTCGCGAGGGTCTGTTCTTGGTGGGTGTGGTGAACTGCTGGGTTGCGTTCAGCTGTTTCTATCTATCGGGTTCCTTGGTGAGGATCCCGATCTCATACCGGGAGGGCCGATCCTGCATCCCCTCTCTCGAGTGTGGATACTCCTATTTATAGGCGAAGGCCCCGGGCCTCTTCCCAAATATTGAGCGGGAAGGGCGCCAACAATTGGCCATTTCAAGGGGAACGGTACACTTATCCCGACTAAAGTTGGTCCTCGCCGCCAAAGGCTCTAGTGATGACGCCTTTGCTTGGGCTCCATGATGACTCCTTCCAGCCTTTGGGGCTGGTCTTGGTCTTGTTGCACCGAAGCGGATGCCTTTGCTTGATGCTCTCGCCGCGCTTGCTCCCTTTGCACCAAAGAGGAAAGGAGGACGCCATGGCCGGGCGCCTCGATCGGGCGCCTTGGTCGTCATGGCTATACCACGGGCACCTCGCTGTACCCTGCCTTGAACTGTCCGCCTCCTCATGAGCCAGCCTGACGAGGCCGTGCCTGAGGAAGCTCCTGGTCGTCCGCCCCGCGAGGCTTGGCCCCTCGCGAGGGTCTTGAACTTGCGTCGATGAAGATGGGCTGTCCTGGGCCTCTTTGAGCCACGCCGCAGGCCGCAGGCAGGCAAGTCTGGGGACCCTGCCCTGTAACGCCGACAAGAGCTCCCCGGCCCACGGGCGCGCCGGACTTGGCTGCAGAGAGGCGAAAGGGCAAGTCTGAGCGTCATGGGCCCTAACAGCCTGTGGCCTTGGGCGCCAAGCGTGGCGGTTGATTGGACGTGGGCGACATCGTTTCCCCCACGCCTCCTTATTTCGTGCCTTGCTAGGCGGACACGCCGCTGCACACATCTGTTCTCTCTCGCTGCCAGCGCCCACTCCTTCCCCTCTCGAACTCCAGCTTCCATTTCCAATCCAATCTCGAATCTCCCCTCCCCTTTCAATCGCCATGGCTCCGTGAAGAAGGGAAAGGGAAGAAACCTGTGCCTCCGCCTCGCTTGGCCACGGCTGCCTCATTGTCGACCGTCGATCATACTCAATCTAGAGGGCTTGGGCAAGGTTATTTCGGCTCGCCACCTCCTTCAACGAATGCGGAGGACGACGGCTTGGTCTCAAGGCCCCACTTCTCCATCGACAGGATAGTCACCGAGGTCCGGTATTTCACCGACGCCTGCGGGCGGGCTGGTTCCCCCCTTCTCTGATTTCTTCAATGTCGTGCTTTCCCACTATCAGATCCACATGATGCATCTGAGTCCTGAGTCCATTACTCTCCTCTCGGTCTTCGCCTTCGTTTGTGAGGCAATGATGGGCATCCTTCCCTCGGTTGCCTTGCTGCCCCACTTCTTCTCTCTGTGCTTTGTCGACCCCACTCAATGCTCGGCGTGCGTGAGCTTTGTCGCCGCGCCCGAGACAGCGGCCTCAGAGATTGACTTCAGCCTGCCTCCGCCCGCGGCTGAGTTCCACGAGAGGTGGCTGTACGTGGATGTGGGGGTGCCCAGCCCCCTGCTATCGGAGCCAACCTCGCCTGCTGTCCAAAATTCAGGCTGGGGCCAGGAGACGCTTTCAAGCCCTCGGCTCATCTTTGTCTGGCGCCGCCTCGCGTTCCTGAGGTCGCTTGTTGTGACAGTGCCCAAGGTGGTGAAGGAGTTCCTGATGCGCCGCATTGCTCCTCTCCAATGCCATTCCCACCGGATGTGGGCCTTCAGCGGGCCTGGTGATCGTATGAGGCTCCAGGAAGAAGACCTGACGCCTGAAGCGCTAAGGAAAGTGCTCCTGGTCCTGACTGGCGACCCTAACCCCGGTGGCATCCGGCATGAAGGGGCCTTGCTGTACCTCTGCCAGAACAGGGGTGATTTAGTGAACCAGATGCCTATCTTCGATGAATGGGGGCCGCGCCCCGCTGGTCTCCAGGGGCCTCGTGAGAATCCAGTGATGGTGACAGCCCTTCCAGTCGGCCAAGGCGGCTCCTCCTCGAGTGGCGGAGCAGGGAAGCACGAGCCGCCAGAGGCCGAAGGGACCCCCGCCGGGGTGACAGCGCCGGGCGATGCTCATGAGGGGGCAGCTCCTGAGGCTCATGCCGCTGCGCCTGAGGGCGGCAGGCAGTCGCCCGCAGCGCCTGTGGATGGAGCCCCCGAGGCCCCTGCTGCTTCTCTTGGTGAGGCGATCAGTAGCGCGCGTCAGGCGGACGCCCCTGACGCGGGTCGCCTTGATGCTCCTCCCTCGCCGCAGGAAGAGATATTGTTTTGGCGGTAACGTTCCGTGGCCACTTCTTGGAAAAATTTTGAGTTTTCATCTCCAAATTTGATCCAACAAATAGTACAACGCTTCTTCCAATAGAGTTTTTGATATTTGAGCAGTCTCAGCAAGTGTGATTTTAGGATACGTCTGAAGTTCATTTCTGGGACTAAAAGGATTTGTTTATTCTCCAGCTCGTCTAAGTCCGCAAGGACAGCGTTACAGTTTGTCGGATTTCGGGTTCCGGCAGACCCTTAAGGTTCGAACTCTGGGGTGCGCGCGGAGATCCAACCCTCCACCGTCTCATAACTCGCCGAATCGCAGGAACCTAAACTACTAAAAAGAACAGCACAAGAGACACATGATTTATACTAGTTCGGGCCACCGTTGTGGTGTAATACCCTACTCTAGTTTGTGTTGTGGTGGATTGCCTCTTGGGCCGATGAGGAACAGTACAGGGTAGAACAGCCTCGCGAGGGTCTGTGTCTTGGTGGGTGTGGTGAACTGTTGGGTTGCGTTCAGTTGCTCTATCTACTGGTTCCTTGGTGAGGATCACGATCTCATACCGGAGGGCCGATCCCAGATCCCCCTCTCTGAGTGTGGCTACTCCTATTTATAGGCGAAGGCCCTGGGCCTCTTCCCAAATATTGAGCGGGAAGGGCGCCAACAATTGGCCATTTCGAAGGGGTACAGCGGGTACACTTATCCTGACTAAAGTTGGTCCTCGCCTGCCAAAGGCTCTGGTGATGACGCCTGCTTGGGCTCCACGATAACTCCCTTCCAGCCGTTGGGGTTGGTCTTGGTCTTGTTGCACCGAAATGGATGCCTTTGCTTGATGCTCTCGCCTGCGCTTGCTCCCTTTGCACCAAAGAGGAAAGGGGGACGCTGCTGGCTGGCGCCGATCGGCGCCCTTTGGTCGTCATGGCTATGCGTCCACGGGCACCTCGCGAGGTACCCTGCCTTGAACTCTCCGCCTCCTCATGAGCCAGCCTGACGAGGCCGTGCCTGAGGAAGCTCCTGGTTGTCCGCCCCGCGAGGCTTGGCCCCTCGCGAGGGTCTTGAACTTGCGTCGATGAAGATGGGCTGTCCTGGGCCTCCTTTGAGCCACGCCGCAGGCCGCAGGCAGGCAAGTCTGGGGACCCCCGTTCCCAGAACGCCGACACAGTTCGTAATGGCCACCGATAGACGAGAAATATTCTTACTCCAGATTTTGAGAGCATGTAGGAGAGCTTTGAATTTTCGACAAAGGATTGTGGCAGCATTTGCGTCCCTAACTGGCTGCTCCCAAACCTCACTAAAAATGTCCATAAACCCCGGATGTAAGGTCTAGTAGGATTGAAAACGAAAGAGCTTGGATCGGGGGATTTTGGTCTCGATAGAGACAACACAAGGGATGTGACCAGAAACAGGCTTGCCAAGGGGTTTGACGAGCGTCTTAGGGTATGCGTTGGTCCAATGTAGGGATGTGAAGAACTAGTCGATCTACTCAAGTAAAGGGTCAATCTGCATATTGCTCCAGGTAGTTCTCCCTTTCACCGGAAGCTCAATCAATTGCTGCTTACGAATTATGTCATTGAATGTAATCATGTCATGAGTGTTACCCCCTGGTTTATTACGATTGTCCGGGGCTCTCATGTAATTAAAGTCGCCCAAAAGTAACCAGTCTTGATTACCAGGGATTTGAACGTCATACAACCATTGCGTGAAAACATCTCTGTCCGTACCAGTGCAAGGCCCATACACATTAACTAACGTCCAACGCTGAGAGGATTGTGTGCTAATGAAATCAATGACTAGCGCAAATGGATCAGACGAGATTACCGAACCAGAGAAAATCGAACTCTTCCAGATCATTAGCAACCCCCCAAAAGTGCCTCGCGAAGGGACAAAAGCAAAACGATCAAATTTTCTAGGACAACAAGTTTTAATAAAAGCAAAAGTAACCTCAGGCATCTTAGTCTCCTGAAGGCAAATGATAGCACAACCACTGGTGGAGATAGCATTATTCAGAGCCAGTTGCTTCTTCTCATAATTGAGCCCACGAATATTCCATGAGAGCACATTCCAGCAGCTCAACGGCGTCATAGAGAACTCCAAATTAGGCAGACTTGTGGGAGAGATCCTCTCCCTGGTCATCCATGTCAGTCATAGGAGCAAAAAGTTCAGACACCGTATCAGGTTCAGCAAGCAGGGCTTCTTCAGAAAGTTCAGTAGCAGGTATAGAACACATGTTAACTCCAATGGATTGCAGAGTAGCTATAGGAGTTGGGAGTGGGATCTCACCAGCAGAAGAAGTAACATAAGCGGATGTGCCAATAGACGGGATGACACGAGGCTTAACTTTGGAAGTGTTCTTGCGAATGTCAGAGAGGGGATGAACCTTGAACCCATCGTACTTGTTGGAGCGGAGGCTACGGCGCACTTCAGTTGTGGAGATAGGAGCAGCAGCCCTGGCCCTACGGGGGCGCGGGCCAGTGATGACTCTAGATGCAGTTGCCTCCGAGATCACAGACGGTTCTGAAGGTGGCGCAGCTTGTGCTGTATCCATAGGAGAGTCATTAGTGTTGGGCAGCATGGAAAGCTCATTGGTGCTGTCCAAGCTAGCAGATTCCGATAGTTCCTCAATGATCACTGAGGAAGGTCCCAAAGCAGAAGTAGAGCTTGATTGTTGGGAAAAGTTCAGACCAGTAGAATCCTGTGTAATCAAAATAGATAACTGAACCGGGTTTGTTCTCAGACCAAACCCCTCCCTCCAAGGCCCAAATGTAGCAAGCATTGGACTAACAGCTTGGAAGATGAAGGTGTTGAGATTGAGGCGTGGGATTGGGTCATTTAGCAGCCTGGAGAGGATCTCATCACCTTGAGCAGATAAACCGAATCTGACACCTTGATCATTGATCTCCAGTGAGATGGTAAGAGATTCAGAGCTTGCACTGTCAGTCAACTGCATTGTTGGATCAGCCAGGATGAAAAGGTCAGACTGGGTCAAGCTTGAACTGTCAGATTGGGTGACCGAGTCATGCCAAGCTTGGAGTGCATTATCAGTAACATTGTTTTCAGGAACTAATCCATGTTGCACTGTCAGACCCTGTGCAGCAAGCCAGGCTTGATAGTTCACCAGATGGGGCGGCATTTATGGGAGTGGAGGAGAAGCGGGCGCCTCCCAAGCGCCCCAACCAGCATTTTCATCCACCTGTTGTGCCGCATTGTTGCCTGCAGCAGGTGCACCGTTATGAATGAGCCAATTATGAACTTGCTGCTGATATAGCTGTTCTGCAATGAGTTCGCGGTCGAACTGCGGATGCGGGTTACCATCAGGTGGTGGTTGTTCCTCAGGTGCAGCAGGGACGTCAGGGAGGAGGCCATTCCAGTCGTTGCTGCGAACGATGGTGACTATGACTGTCCAGCTGTCGCGCGCACCACCAAGCTGCCATAGCACAAAGCTCTTGGGAATGAGGCGCAAAATAAGAACTCTGGCTTTCAGAAGTATGAATTGGCGATCCTGACGAGGATTATACCATGAAACTAAGGAACCATATCCACCCAATGCCTTGGTGATGTAATAATCTGTTTGGTAATCATACGGGAAACCGAAAAACATGATCCAAACTTCAGGCCCAAATGGTGCAGCTCAATGATTAAGAGCCGCATTATGCGGAACGAAAGTAATCAACAGATCTTCGTCTTCAAGCTCAAGCGGAGTGTTCACAGCGGTATCTCCCATAAAGGAATCCACAAATCCAAAAATCCCAACGACAAGGGGGTGATCACTGACCTCAGTAGTAAAAAGTTGTGATTCTTGAAGCAGAGTAGTGATCCGATTGCGGACAATGGCTCGGCGATGCAGGGGCACATACGCGCTGGCTTCTGCGATGGCCAAGAACTCATGGCTGAGAGGAGCAATCGGTCTGACGACCATGCCACTGCGCACCAGACGATCAGCCGGCCCTGGCTCAACGGTGAAACCCGGCGGAAGGAAAGGCATAGTGTTTAGTGGGTAGTTCGCCATTGTTGTGGGGTGGAGCAAAGGAGAGGGCGGTGGTGCAAAGATTGGATGCGACGGCAATGGCGCAAGTTGCAGTAAGGAGTCGGACTGTGGCGATGGGACGGGACGGGGTGAGGCCCGTTGGGTTTTCGAGGTGGAAGCTGAAGCGTGAATGGGGGCGGTGGGCAAAATTGCCTTTACAACCCATTTCCACTTCTTTTGGAAAGCGGCTCTGCGGCAAGATGACGCCACGTGGCCATAGTACCCACAAGCATCACATTGGACGACCCTCGTTGAAGCTTTGGTCATGCATTTGGTGGAAATAGGATGGCCCAGAGTTCGCCGGGGAATAATTGCAGTCTCCTTGTTTGACCCAGGCAGGGAGCGAGTGTCACGGCTGCTACGTTTTGGGCAATCCCCTGTTTTATGATCAGAGCCCGAGCAATTAATGCATATCAGTCGAACTTGGCAATCGATCCTACAGTGTCCCCATTGGAGGCATCTAGCGCAAAGGCGGCCCAATTAGTGGCAAGAGAATGAATGTCATCCGCGGAATATTCTGCCTGGGCTAAATCAGCCTTATGCTTAGCGCTGAGCATCGGGGGCCACATGTCATGGGGAGGGGCATAGCGGAATGTAGACTTGAGGAAACATCGCGGAAGTGGTGGGTACTGAGCACGCACCGGGCATTTGAATTGCCCAAATGAAATACACTCGATAACTATATCGGCCTCAGACTCCGCCTGGGAAAGATAATGCTCCATTAATGCTAGGCGGTCAGTTGGTAAGGCGCTAATGCCGCCCTGCTGAGGTGGCGGTGTGATAGACCCAAATTTAATTTGAATTTTATCATGGCGATCGACCAACAAAGAAGTAGAGGCCTCATGATCATGCGTATTCGAGAAATTCCAATGCTTCAGATTAACAAGATTAAACTTGCTGAGTTCTTTGACCGACGATTGATCGTTGGACTGACCCTTATGAAGAAAGTCTAGAGAAGCAGATAATGCCACAGGGTGACGATCCAAGATCTCAACCAACTCTTGATCCGCATGCCAATGAGAACCAGAATAATGCTTTGCAAAACGGCCATTGAAAAGATGAAAGTGGCATACAAAGTCCGGCCAGACACGATCCTTTAAACCATAGATGAAATGCCCCACCTTGTTGTTGGCCACCGAAAAGCAAAATGATCGGGAGGTAAGAGCAACAACATTGAAACCAGAGCAAATTCCCCCAATGCAACATTGTAAAGCCAATCCAACCGAGTCATTCGTGAGGGGAAATGATGCCGAGGAGAAGGAGACCACCAAAAAGAATTCCTTGGTGTCCCTAGAGGGGGAGAAGTGCATCGTAGAACCAAACTTACGTCTCACCTGATCGGCCAGGGACAAACCAGGAGAAAAGTCCCAATGGAGAAGGCCTTCCATGGTGATGGCAGCTAGAGATCGCCATTGGTGGTGGAGAGCAGGTGGGAGAGGAGAGAGCCATCCGGCCGAGGAGAAAGGTGTTGATCCCAACTACATCACCAAGGGCCACTTCTTCAGCGCGCAACGAGCCCTCCATCAAGAAAGTGATACCTTGGGTGAACGCCTTGACCGACTCGCTGCCGACCTTCGTCAATTGGAAGCAAGGAACCGCGACTACATTGACGACAAGTTCACTACACAAATGGAAGAGCTCCACAACATGATTGTGCGACGCCCGCCTTCCTCGTCTACTTCAACAAGACGGCGCCACTCAAGCCACCGCTCAAGTCGACACTCTTCGGACTACTCATCGTATGATAAAAGTACTCCCCGAGCTCGAATCCCTCGACGTGATGCTCCCCAAGATCGCCATGCTCAAGAAAATCCATTCCATGGCAATGGCTTACAAGACCGAGTTCGAGCACGTGAAAGGGCGCGACAACAAGCGCAAGAACCAAGGGAGCAAGAGCAAATGCCTCCACAAGTGCCACGGCAACAACCTCAAGATGAAGACGTCATCCGTCAAGAACAAGCGGAACGAGCGCGTCTACACCAAGAAGAGCAAGATGCCGAAGCACTTCGACAAAAACAACTACGGCGAGAAGTTCAAGCTCAAGCGGCCCTTGATGCACTCCGAGATTCCACACGTGTCGTTGCCCAACGCAGTCGGGAAGCACGTGAGCAAGATGAAGCTCTTCGTCAGGAGATACAAGAAGAAGTCGTGCATCGCGAAGAACAACAAGAAAGGCGCAACCAAGCGCATATCCCTCGTCCTCCTCCACAGCAAGAACGATATCGAGAGAATCAAGTGCTTCAAGACCCTCCTCCATGCCAAGAGGACATTTCTAGGAATGAGCATTTGAGGACCTTCCTCCACGGCAAGAGCGACATCAAAACCGCTACTTCGATGAAGAACTCCGCTATGGCAAGCTCAAGTTCACCATGCCCAAGTTCTCCAGAAGCAATGATCCCGAAGAGTATCTCTCATGGGCCTTGAAGGTGGACAAGATCTTCCGCCTTCACAACTACGACGAGGAAAAGAAGATCGCCATGGCCTCCCTCGAGTTTCAAGACTACGTCCTCATTTGGTGGGAACAAGTGATCGAGTGACGACATACAAGAGGAGAACCACCAATCACAACTTGGACGGAAATGAAGGATGTCATGAGAACTCGCTTCGTGCCTACACACTACACCCGTGACCTATTCAAGAAGTTGCAACTCCTCAAACAACGCACGAAGACGGTGGAAGAATACTACCAAGAAATGGAGATTGCCATGATACGAGCCAATGTCAAGGAAGACGACGAGCAAACAATGGCACGTTTCTTGAACAGACTCAACCACCCAATCAAGCAGATTGCCGACTTCCAACCATACTCAAACGTTCTCGAGCTAGTTCATCAAGCGACCAAGGCCGAGCGACAAGTCCAAGATGACTTCAAATACGCCAAGTATGCGCCCAAGACCTACGGCTCCTACTCTCAAGCTCCCGCGACTTCGGCACCTCCTACCTCAACTAGAGCATCACCAAGTACCGGCGACAAGTCAAGTTCCAAGCAAGCTACGCCTTCCTCGACTCGTTCTCCGGCAAGCACCTACAGATCCAAGACTCCCTCATCTTCGGCGCCACCAAACGACCCCGTCAAGACAAGTTCTTTCAAGTGCTTCACATGTGGTGGCCGAGGACACAAGTCCTTCGAATGCACCAACAAGCGAACAATGATCTTCAACGATGATGGCACATATGACTCGATGAGCGACGAAGAAATGGAAGCCATTGAGCACGTGGGCATGCACCGGTGCGTGCACGAAGATGAATATGATCAAGTGTTCTGTGACAATGATTCAAGTCCCTCTCTCGTGGTCTCCAAGGTCTTGACGCTCCAACACCATCAAGATGAAGACCAACGGTGCCACATCTTCCACACAAAGGCCAGCATCAACGGACGTTCCGTGAAGGTCATCATCAACGGAGGAAGTTGTCACAACTTGGCAAGCGACAAGCTATGTTCCAAACTCCAGTTGGTCAAGAAGAAGCACCCTCGTCCCTACAAGATGCAATGGCTAAGCGACTCCGACACCATTCAAGTGGAGCATACGGTGCGAGTTTCTTTCAAGATTGGCGCCTACGAGGACACCTTGGAATGTGATGTAGTTCCTATGTCGGTGTGCCACCTTCTCTTGGGACGACCTTGGCAATTTGACCATGGAGTCATCCACAACGGATGAACCAACTACTATAGCTTCAAGATGAAAGGCAAGGAATATGTCCTTTGTCCAATGTCACCAAGCCAAGTGATCGCCTATAAGCAAGCATCCACCCATCATGGAGATCCTAGTGAGCGAGTGAACCACCAAAAAGAAAGTGAGAGCCACAAGCCAAAATTGAGCACCTCTTCGCCAAGAGAGGAAAACTTAGTCCTCCTAGCCACAAAAAGAGAGATGAGAGAAGTGTGTGAGAACCCATCGAGTGTCATCCACTTTGTCCTCCTATGCAAGGATGAGGTTTCAAAAACTAACAATCCTAGTCCTCTTCCTCTAGTGTTTTCTAAATTGTTGCGGGAATTCGAGGATGTCTTTCCCGATGAGCTACCTCCCGGTCTTCCTCCTCTACATGGCATTGAACATAGGATCGACCTCATACCCGGCGCTCCTCTTCCAAACAAGGCTCCATACCGCATGAACCCCGAAGAAACGAAGGAGATCCAACCGCAAGTACAACAACTCATCAACAACGGTCATGTACGTGAAAGCTTAAGCCCTTGTGCCGTTCCGGTTATACTTGTGCCCAAGCAAGATGGTAGTTTTCGCATGTGCTCCGATTGTAGACCCATCAATGCTATCTCCGTTTGTTATAGGCATCCCATTCCTCGCCTAGATGATATGCTATATGAACTTAGCGGTGCCACCATTTTCTCAAAAATTGATCTTAAAAGTGGCTATTATCAAATCCACATACAAGAAGGTGATGAATGGAAAACCGCTTTCAAAACCAAATTTGGCTTGTATGAGTGGTTGGTTGTGCCTATGGGTTTATTCGAAGCTCCCCGTACTTTCATGCGTCTTATGCATTTTGTGCTTCGTCCTTACATTGGAGTTTTTGTTGTGGTCTACTTCGATGACATACTTGTTTTTTAGCAAATCCATCAAAGATCATCTAAAACATGTTCGGGCTGTTTTGCAAACTCTTCACAAGGAACGTCTCTATGCAAACATGAAAAAGTGCACTTTTGGTGTTGACAAGCTTGTTTTCTTGGGTTTCATTGTTTCCTCAAAGGGTGTCCATCTTGATGAGTCTAAAACTGAAGCAATTAAAACTTGGCCACAACCCACCAATTTGCAACAAGTGCGTAGTTTTCTTGGCCTTGCGGGTTTCTATCGTCGCTTTGTGAAAGATTTTAGCACTATTGCCGCACCGTTGCATGCCTTGAGTAAGAAAAATGCTCCTTTTGTTTGGGGACTTTTGCAATCAACCGTTTTGATGAGCTCAAATCCTTGCTTACTCATGCTCCGATTCTTGCTTTGCCCAACTTTGACAAAACTTTTGAGGTTCATTGTGATGCGAGTGGTAATGGAATCGGCGGAGTATTGATGCAAGAAAAGTGAGCTATTGCATATTTTAGTGAAAAACTCTCCAGTGCTCAACTTAACTACCCCATCTATGATAAAGAATTGTATGATTTAGTGCATGTGTTGCATACTTGGGAACATTGTCTTAGACCGCATGAGTTTGTCATACATACCGATCATGAGACACTTAAGTACCTTAAAGGCCAAACCAAGTTGAATAAACACCATGCTAAATGGAGTGAATTTATTGAATCTTTTCCCTATGTGATCAAGTACATTAAGGGCAAAGAGAATATTGTGGCGGATGCCCTCTCCCGCAAATGCATGTTACTTACTCAACTTGAATTGAATGTTGTTCGATTTGATCATATCAAAAATTTATATGAGCATGATGTGACTTTTGCTACTCCTTATGTTAAGTGTGTGACGCATACTTCTTGGGAACGATACTATATCAAAGATGGTTATCTTACGAGAGCTGACAAACTATGCATTCCCGAATCTTCTCTTCGTTTGTTACTTCTGCAAGAGGCTCATGGAGGTGGACTCATGGGACACTTTGGACGCGACAAGACTTTTGCCACGCTCTCCAAGAACTATTTTTGGCCCAAGATGTTTCGCGATGTCGCCTGCTTCACCAATCAGTGCTCTACATGTTGCAAAGCTAAGTCACAATCTCAATCCCATGGTTTACATATGCCTTTACCTATTCCACACCAACCTTGGGAAGACATTAGCATGGATTTTGTGCTTGGATTGCCTAGGACTCAAAATGGCAAGGACTCCGTATTTGTTGTGATGGACCGATTCTCTAAAATGGCTCATTTTATCCCATGCAATAAGATAGACGATGCTTCACATGTTGCCAATCTCTTTTGTGGGGAAATCTTGAGGTTGCACGGGGTGCCAAAGACTATTGTGTCGGATCGATACGTCAAGTTCTTAAGCTACTTTTGGAAGACGCTATGTGCCAAGCTTGGAATCAAGCTACTCTTCTCCATGGCGTACCACCCTCAAACCGATGGCCAAATGGAAGTCACCAACCGAACGCTTGCAACTCTCCTACGCGTGTTGATAAAGAAGAACATCAAGGAGTGGGAGGAGTGCCTACCAATCGCCGAGTACGCCAACAACCGCGAAGACACTCTACAACCGGCAAGTCCCCCTTCGAGGTTGTCTACGGCTTCAACCCATTCTCACCGTTGGACATCCTTCCTCTACCGCTTCATGAACGAGCAAACTTGGACGCGAGTGCAAGAGCCACCTACCTCAAGAAGATGCATGAATAAACACATTCCACGATCGAGCGCCAAGTACAACGACTCGCCTCCAAGCTCAACCTCAACAAGTCTCCGATGGTGTTCCAACCGGGTGATCAAGTATGGATACATATACGCAAGGACCGCTTCCCCAAGGAACACAAGTCCAAGCTACTCCTGAGAGCCGACGGACCATTCAAGGTGCTAGCACGCTACAACGACAACGCCTACAATGTCGACATCCCACGTGACAAGTACAACATAAGTGACATCTTCAACATCAAAGACTTGGCCAAGTACCATGGTGATGAAGAGCACGATCCGTGGGCGGATCTCTCCCAAGGGGGGGCGAGATGACGCGGAGCATCCCTCAACTACTCGCACCGACACTCCATCACCACCGCAAGAACCAAGAGGGCCAATGACAAGAGCACATGCACGCAACATCGAGAACGAGGTGAACTCTTTCCTATTTGAGTCTCGTTTGGATTCCCGTGAGAATTGGATTCTACCTCAATCGGAAACATTGTTCATTCTTAGGTACGAGGAAGTTGATCGTGAGAAGGAGAAGACGGAGACTTGAGTATCCATGGATCAAGGGAGAGGAGAGGAGAACGAGAAGGAGGAAGAAGACCCGGAACAAGCGATACTACCGCCTACAAGCGGTACTACCGCTAAGACCATCCAAGCGGTACTACCGCCGAACGTCCACTCTACTGCCGCTCAACCCGACAAACTCCTGTGTCGAGCGAATTCGGGTCCGGTACTACCGCCTGATCCAAGCGGCACTACCGGCCATAAGCGGTACTATCGCCCGAGGTCCGGTACTATCAAGACTACTGCAAGCAGCCGGGCCTTTGGCCTTGTATCCCTCTCCCACATACCCCTTCGTGGCTTAGACTATAAATAGACCACCTCCCCTCCTTTCTAGGGTTAGCAAAGTATTTTAGAACACCAAAGAGAGCTTTGCTCCTTGTATCCTCCTCCTCTTGGAGATCAAGACCCCTCTTTGGGAAGAATCCTTGGGATTATCAAGCCCTCCTCTTGGACGAGATCAAGATCAAGACCTCACCTAGTGGGAAGAACTTACCTAGTGCTATTTTCCTTGAATTGTTCTTATAATCTTGTGGATCTCATGTATGCTACTCTAGTGGATGTGATATTTGGGTTTGTTTGAGTGATTTGTGTCTTGTGTTCTTGAGTGTTCTTCCT
The DNA here is from genome assembly GCA_021605145.1 of Aegilops bicornis. Classification (NCBI taxonomy): domain Eukaryota; kingdom Viridiplantae; phylum Streptophyta; class Magnoliopsida; order Poales; family Poaceae; genus Aegilops; species Aegilops bicornis. The sequence goes on along the minus strand of CM038669.1, from coordinate 204,657,135 downwards.
CTTTCCCCCCTCCAAGTGTGAAAAGATTCCCTCTAGGGTTTCACCCTACAACACTCTGTACTCTTATTTTTTTAATCTTTGATAAAGTACACATTTATTCCGGAGAAGGGCGGAAAATGGCAGCCCAACATGTAATGATAGATATCGATCAACCATGCTCGAATATATCTTGGCCTCCGTGCGAGCCCGTCTGTGTGTTCTCGCTCCTCATCTCTCTCAAGGAATGGCGGGTTAGCCATTTTGCCATCAATTGAGATCTGTTTGCTCACACTCCGGTCCCACAGGTCAATGATATGCCAAGAGGAGGTGCGTTGACCGACTGGCCATACGCGTACTTGGTTTTGCACCTTCATACTACTCCTCCCTCCGTCACAGTTTACAGGGTGCGCTTCATTATGATGCATTTCGCTCAATGCATTTCCACCACCAGAGAGACTTTAGACGTGTTTGGTTTAATGCTCAATTATTTAGGGCGTGGTAACCGCAATTTTCTCTCGATGTAGTACTACGGAGTGGAGTAAGTGCATGCATGTGTGTACCCGGGGTGGAAGCACTGCATGCATGTGTGTACGCATTATTTCCTCTAGTAATAGACTCCGTGCTATAATTACCAATGCTATTTTTCAGGACGATCGCTAGTCGCCTTGGTCCGAGAGATTTTCTCTTTTTCTAAAGTGCACTCTATAAATAGTGTCGGATGGAGTAGTATGAGCGGATTCAAAGAAGAGCGTATTTATGGTTGCTTCTTCCGAGCAACTTACATTGGGAAAGGTGGGGCTTATGATTTGACTGCTCATTACTCACTATTAATGCGGCGCAACGACCGGTCTGAGTCTCCCATGCGGCTGTGCACTACTCCCTCGATTCTTAAATATACTCCAGAGTATTTGTCTTTCTAGAGATTTCAACGAGTGACTACTCAAATATTTGTCTTTTTAGAGATTCAAATGGACTACTACATACGGATGTATATAGACATATTTTAGAGTGTAGATTCACTCATTTTGCTCCGTATGTAGTCACTTGTTGAAATCCCTACAAAGACAAATATTTAGGAACGGAGGGAGTACACATACGAAGCAAAATGAGTGAATCTACACTCTAAAATATGCCCATTTGAAATTTGTAAAAAGAAAAATATTTAGGAACGAAGGAGTATAATTTTGTCCATGGCACATGGACCCGGATGCCGAAGAGGCTTCTGGCAATGCTATCAAGCTTCCAGCATTTGTTTACATAATTGACGTACTATACAAATAATTTTCCAAATGACATGAAATTGTACAATGATGTGAGCTTTCAGCTTTTGTTTCGTGTGTCTTGCCATCGATGCTCTTTCGGAAACAATAAAAACTAACTTCCTTGGTAATCAGAGCTAATATTTACATCACAACTGAAGACAAAGTTGTGAGAAGGTGTTAAATTAAAATTGATCCATGCTTTCATTGGCAGCAACGTCCCCCCAGCTCTGTCTAAATCAACAAGGCCTGTTGGGAAAAAAGTAGTTGTCTGGAGCATGCAAAATTCCGATCATTTTGTGCAGTTCCACTAAAATAGAATTGAGCGTCCCTATTCCAAAGATATTAAGTGTGATTACGATAATAGAGGACTGCTGATGAAACAATAAACACACAAATAGAAGCCGGTCACCTTTGCAGTCTCTCTTAAGACTAACTAGTTGGAGAAGATTAGGCTCGGAGTTGGATGAGGAGGATAGAGCAAAACCAATCCCCTTTGTGCAACAAGACTGAAATGTAGAGACGTTGTTCGTGTGACATTTTTATAGAACTGCACAAAACACTCTTAAGAAAAAAGTGATTCGTGCAGGTCACCAAAAGGTCGCAATAGCAACAAGGTGAAATGGATAGCCCTGTTTGCAAAAAAGAGGTAGAAAGGAAACAATTACTGGCCAATAATAGTTGATGACACATGTGATGACAAAAAAGAAGCATATTCCTTGTCCTAAGGGAAGATAACAACACGGTTGTGTTTGTCTAAAACGGTGTGAGGACGAGATTGTAATATGGAAAGTACGCCAGACGAGCTATGTTTTGGGCAAACAACTATGGAAGATCCACATGCAGCGACGTGGGAAGACGGGCATTGGAGCAAGGCCGGAGGGGATACCTGGAGGTCGTCGTGATGTAACTAGGTGAGCAGCGGCGGGCGGAATCTGCCCATACTGCGGCAGCGAGCAAGTGGCGTAGGCCCTACCACGCTGGAGCTTGGTCAGAGAGAACGACGTGTACCGCAGATCGGGACGTGCTGCCTCGGTGCCATCGAACGGAGAAACGATGCACGTCCTCCCTTTCCGCCGGCGGACGAGATGCGACCGGATCAGTGACCAACGGTGAGAGAGAGAGAGAGGCCACCGCAGCCTTGTGTGAGATACTCTGAAGAGAGACAAACCAGGTGCAGGTGCTCCAATGTATATAGTGGAGCGGACTACCTTTTTCTCCATAAAAATCGTTTTATATTCTGTGTACGTGCCATTGAGCGATATAAATTTATTTAAAACTAACGCGCCAACGCATCAAGTCGAACTTTGTTTCGTGCACACGTGGTACACGACATCCGTAGGTAAACAACCGCTACACGCGTTCAAATTAGCACGTGGGCTGCCATTTCGTACAGAAATGAGCTCCACCGTGTACCCAGCTGGTGTGGCTGGGCACGAAGCGTGAGTACGTGCACGGTGCACCTATTCTCTTCTTGTATATGTACACCACCTTCGTGGGGTTGTGTGAGAGAGATACAAACGTAGAGAGATATGGTGTGTTGGTTCGTGAGAGTTTTTTAGGGGGGGTGGGGTCAATCAAAAAATGTAACATATGCAATGTGTGTGAAATAGAGTCCTGGATATATCATATATATAGAGGGGGCGATCCACGAGAAGAGAGTGGAGGTATCATCGGCTTGAGGTGTCCATAGAATCAAAGAAAAGGATGATGTGTGTGTGCGTGCGCGCGCGTGATCGATAAAGAGTGCCATCAAATTTGTGTGTGCCCACGTCAAAGATATAGAGTGGCTGGCCTACTGGAACGTGAGAGGGGACATGTGCAGTTTGTCTCTATGGCATGGATACCTACCTACAGCGCTCGACTATCGGTGTGGGTGGGGGGAGAGAGAGGCCTAATTAACTATAGAGGTACAATGGCTGGTATATGTGTGGAGGAGGAGAGAGGCCTGCCTCATGTATTAAGGGAGATCGATCTACCTCATGTATTAAGGGACATCGATCGGCATCCATGCATATGTGTAGGAGAGGAATAAGGTTGGGAGAGAGATAGAGCTAGAGTGTTGGAGGGGGGTGGTAGTGGAGTTGCTTCTAACAAATGGTGGGATAGGATTGCTAGACAACCGGAAGGCACGCCTGCAATATCAATAAGAGAGGGGATGGCTACCTGTCTGTGCACGTACGTTTGAGAGACGGGTTAGGAGGCATGCACGAGAGGCATATCAATCGTCCTTTGTCAGAGAAAGGAGAGACATAACCTGTGAGGTACGTCGATCGATGGGGGGGAATAGTTAAAGTTGACCTAGGTATATGTTGGGAGATAGATCGGTATACATGCATGTGTGTGTTAGAAGAAAATGAGGCATGGGGAGAAGGATAGAGAGAGAGGGATGCGGCTAGGAGGTGGTGCGATATTCATACTATATCGAGGGGGAGGAGTGTGCGAGTACGAGATCAATGAAAAGAATGGTGGGAGTGAGGCATGGACGGTGATAAGAGAAGAGGGGAAGCTTGTGTTTTGTGCTAGGCACACCTAGCTAGAGAGGCATATCGATCGACGTGTGCCGTAAAGAAGGAGCTGGGGGCCCACACACACCATGGGTGAACGACCTAGGGTGAAAAGATGAATTTTGCGCAATGGAGCTAGAGAATGCTGAGGGAGGGTGAGAGGGATGCGGGTGTCTGCATGCACGAGAGAAAGTTAGCGCTAGCTAGCTACAAAGATAAGAGGATTGCGTGGGTGTAAAAGACGAATAGAGATCATACTTCATTATAAAAAGCGAATTCGGATATTTGAAGAATTTATCATAGTGTTTTAAACCGGCGCATGTGTGAATATATATAATGGTGATACACATGGTGTGGTTATGAACATGTTATACTACATATAATATATTTTATCTCTACTCTTATAAAAGTGGAGTTGTTGATGATGGTGCCATCCTGCAATATAGGTTGTCCGATTTATATCTGACGAATAGGAAGGAAACTATGGCAATTTTGAAAAAAATATACCCACACCCCTCTCCATATTTTCAAATTAGGCCTCCCCTTGATCATGTTGATGTTCTGTGGAACACATGGGCATCTTGCTAGTACTACGTATAACATATAGAACATTGATCATAATTTGGGCTAATGTGTGGCTTTTGCAGCTCAGGTCTAAATACTTGTCATAATGTAGGGGGAGGGGCACTATACTATGTGTGATAAACACGGTGTACATGTATGGAACATGGTTTAGATTATGAATATATAGTTAGTACATCAAATGTACTATTATTTGGAATCAACATCAAGTGTATTCAAAAAATAGAATTCGAGTTCATATAGTATACATAGTTCATATCTATCTCTATAGTAATCATGTGGTGTGTTGTTAAGGTAATACACAAATGATGGTTGAAGTTGGCAACAATCATGATTATAGATTCTTATTGAAATAGAGAAACAAATTCAAATTCAGTTCGAATTGCAGCGGTAGTATAGACATTTGGAATGCACTAAAATGTTGGTATGAGTAGGTTACATGCATTATACAGCAAGCAAAAAAAATTAATTGGACATAACATGGATTCATACTCCCTCCTTCCATCTATATAGGGCGTAATGCGTTTTTTAAGACCGCCTTTGACTATTGACAAGATTAATAGTACATGACATGCACAATGTGAAAATTATATCATTGAAAGAACCTTTCATGCATTTAATTTAACGGTGTGCTTCGTGTAAGTTGCATGTCATATATTATTGCTCTAATATTTGGTCAAAGTTAGCATCGAAAAACGCATTAGGCCCTATATAGATGGAAGGAGGGAGTAGCTTTGAATATCATTTTTATAGTAAAACGGGGCAAGACTCTCTCTTTGTGTGGTGTGAATAGTTTTATTTTTTCGTTTTCTTTTTGGTTGAGGGAAGTGCGAATTTATTTGGTACGTACAAGTACAATATTACACATTAGGCTTGTCCCTAAAATTCAACCCACGCCTTGTTATATCCCGAAAATTCAGATATCGTGCTCCCAAAACTGGCGCCTTCACAACCCGCGCCTTGGTATCCCGAAATTACAACGCACGCGAAATCTCCCTCCAGCTGCCAAATCCTGACACGCGAAATCCCCCTTCTAACCCTGAGCCGAAAGGGCTGCTAGTTCAAATCGGTGGGTGTACTTTTCTAACACACCCTACATTTTGGACAAGCGCGTCCCTAAGTCATGGTTCACCCCCTCCCATCGCCTCCTTTTGCCATTCAAATCCTGTGCCGCCATAACCTCTCCGCTCCAACCGCGAAACCCCACCCTCCTCCATCCGCCACCTCACCGCTGCCTAGCCGGAGCCTCTTCCTCGACGACGTCGTCCATCGCAACAGCTCAACGTCCCTCGTCCACCTCCCCGGATGAGGATCCGTCGTCCATCTCGTCGTCTCCGCCGTTCGCCGCCTGCCCTCCACCTCCAAGGAGTTGCTCCGACGATCGCCTCGTCTATCGCGACTGCTCCATCCCCACAGCGCCGCCTTAACCTGCTCCACTGGAACCGCAGCATCCTCACCGACTCCTCGGACGAAGCCGAGGCCTACTCGGCGCCACCAAAGAGGTTGTACACTCATCACATTGCACCTTCTCCTTAGCTCGGCCTCCTGGCGCCAACGATGCTCCATCCCGCACCCCCATGGAGCGGCTACCTTGAAGCCAGCGCCGCGGGCGACATCTCCACGGCGGCTCTTCCCCAGTGCGAGGCCCCTTGGGCGGCGGCGTCCATACCAGCCGGATCTGCTCCCTCTTGCTCGGCTCTTGCTCGATCCTTCGCTTCGTTCTTTGCTGCTCGGCTCTCGCTTCGCTCGCTTTCGCTTCTTTGCTGCTTCTGATGAAGCTACACTTGATCGTTGAATCAACTTTTGGGTCGATCGATTTTGGGGTGGGGGCTCACGGAGTTAAGGAAGAACCACCCGCAGCGGGGACGGGGGATCATCGGAGAGGTACCCCACTATCTATCTTAGGGTTTAGGGTGGGGGCGGGGGGCCTATAGGGCTGGCCGGGGCGGCGGCGGACCGGCGGTGGGGAGTTGTTTCGGGGCGGCGAGGCGGCGCTGGGGCCGGCAGTTCGGCCGGTGGTGGTGGCGGCTCAGGGGAGTGCAGGTTGAAGATGAACTACAGGCCCTCCCTAAACTACATGTCAAGTGCCTCTCTGCTACCATTGCGTTCAGTTTCGATAATAACATTCAGATTCCACAGTAAATTTCAGTTTCGACAGTTAAGTTCATAGTCAACAGTTTTTACCTCATCTATTATAGTTAGGTGGTTTTTGGTGATGTAAAGTTTACATCTATTTTACATCATCTATTGGAGATGCTATTAGAATCCCACTTGAGATTGACGATGTATGTCTTGTGCTGCTTCAGCCTTGACGTCTTACGGCTCACCGGGGCTGCTCCAACGACGTAATCGATCCATCACAACAGAGCGGTGCCCTCGGACGCCGCTTCTCTGCATTCCTCAGATCTTCCTCCACACCTCCAATAGCCACCTCTGCCTCAACTGCTTCAGTGACCAACCCAATGATGTTGAGGTCGACACGGCTACGGCAAAGAGGTTGTACACTTGTTGCATCACTTATTACTATACATTCATGTCGATCCATTAGGGCTATTTTGGTTCAACGGAAAAACATAGCAACAGGGAATTTTCCAATGGCACTCTACTATTCAATTATTCATGCATTTTGTTGAAAGGAATGAAGCAAAACATCCACCTGGACGTACTTTTCAAAATTCTATGCATTAAAACAAGACCAAGTGCATTAGTGGCAGAATAATATTCTAACTGTACACGCTTTCATATGGTTTCACTTTATTTTGGCCATGTTTCTTTGCATTCCTCTGCTCTTCCAATCCCTGTAAACCAAACACCCAAGTTGACAAAAATCTTGTGTTTACAAATGCTATGTTTACCATGTGCATTCCTATCCTATTCCGGTGTTTTTCCTATCCCTGCGTTCTTAGAATCATGCAAGCCAAATGAGCCCTTACAGAATTACTTCAGTTACAGGTAGGTGTCGAAGGGAACTTTGTGTGCTTTGTCCTGCTCCTGCCACGGCGTCGTCCACCTCACCTAAGGTGCTCCATCGACAGAAACATCCACCAAACCTGACATCATGACTCCAGACCATCTTTCGCCGCCTCAGATCTCCTTCCCTGCCGCCGGCACCCACCACAATGACATCACCATCATCAACTCAGCAGATGGACCTGAGGAGTACACGGGACCACAAGATAGGTCGCACTCTTTTGATTCTTCTTATGTTATGCATTGCTTAAAATTACCTGCTACTTTATCGTCATGTTCACCTCTTGGACTCCAAGTCAGGTCCAAATTAATGTTCAAACTTGAGTTCTAAATTAGTTGTGGGGCACATATCGAGGAAGCAATGAATAGTATCTCTGTCTAATATCTGGTTCACCTAGGGTATGCCTATGTTGTTCATCTTGGGTGGGAAACAAATAGTAAAGCAATCATCATCTGTCTTTTTATTAAATTAAAGCAATCATCAGCCTGCTATCATTATTTTTTGATCCATCCATTGGTTGTTACCATCACTCTAAATTTCTGCATGCTCTCCTTACATAATCTCACCATATTTTTTTCGTATGCATGTTAGATATTGTACACAGTCATGCTGAACATGTAGAGAAAAAGAGAAGAGTTTTGCGCGGCAATACAATGTCATGCAGACATCGCTCCATGGTGGGTTCAATGGCAAACCCTCCCCACCCCTCTCTAGATTGTAATCCAGAGGAAGATATCTGTTCTGAGGCGGATTCAGACGCCGCTGACCACTCCTATTTACCCCCAAGGTGTTTGCTCTACCTTGGCATGATGATGTTAGTCATATCATGCATATGTTGCCTTGCAGTGCCTACTTTTGACATCATATATGTCATCTGCTTAGTTTAGACATGTTCTGTTGCCACTGCTTAGTTTCTCAGATCATATATGGGAATTATGCAGTCTCATGTCTTTTAGCCAGCCATAATATATGTGAAATGTGCAATGCCATCCTGTTTAACTAGGCATCATATATTTGAATGATATCTTGCCCATCCTTTTCTTCATTACATTTCCATTTGTCGATAATGTTTGTACATTAAACTACTCTTCCTGTGAATCAGCCATTTGGGTGGGAGATTGAAAAATCTGGAGTGAAAACAAGGCCTTCATAGCGCATGTGCTACATGTCGAAGCAGATCTCTTGTTGGGTCCCGATAGCTCCTCAGAGATGGATTCAGAGACAGATGACCAGTCCTATTCCCCCACCGAGGTGTATGCTCTAACTTGGCACGATGTTTTAGTTATTCATCATATCTTTGAATTATGTTATGCTATACTATCCAGTTTAGATAGACATCATATATGTGAAATTATGTCATGCTATCTGTTTTAGTTAAACAATATACATGTCAACTATTTCATGTCCTCTTTTTTCCACACTATCTATTGCATCTATCTCTCATACAATGTCTATACATTCAACTATGTTTCTTGTTTACAAGCCATTCGAATTGGAGCAGGTGATGCCAGCATCTAGCGGATTAAAAACACGGTCTTCAAGTAAAACAGTGCTACCTCTTGGTGGAGATAGCACCCCGATTGTACATGCACGAGAACCAGCCCTACCACACATAACCCAAACTCTCACAGATTGTACCTCATCATGATGGACAGAGAACCAGCTTCACCCAATCTAACCCCAACCCCGGCAGATAGTAACCCAGTTCCTATTGACACAAAGCACCATCTCCACCATAGAGCTCCCAAACAAGAGCAGTTAGTAAGGCAGCTCCAAAGGCCCAAAGGGCCAAGACTACCACGGCGAACCCCAACTCCACCAGCTAGTACGCCTATTCACGTGGAGGAAGCACAACCAGCTAGTCGATTTTTAGCATCTATCGCATTTGATGTTGTTAAATCGTATGTGTGTATCTTCCCATCTTGGAAATATTATAATCAAGATGAAGGAAAATGCCGCCAGGTGTGTTTGTCCAGGAGTTATGTGTAAGTAATGTTATTCATGGCAATTACTTTGCTTTGTCCCATACATCCTACCTCCATGATGGTTATAGTACATCAAATTTTCCCATTTTTCTCTATAAAGAAGGACCGATTTGGAAACTCAGGATGAGGTAACCTGTGCTAATACCTCTGCTATCTTCAAGAATGCTTGGTGGCGATCGAATTACTCAAGAAAACGTATTTCACCGCAAAGAAACTCATCAAATTCCCTTACGCTCTCCTCGAGACACATTTATCGGACGATGGCTGGGAACGCCTTTGTTCTCAGATCGGGTCCCGAACCAAGAATGTGGTAAGGTCTATGAGCTCATTTTCTATTTTTAAGTACTATATTCTTGCATCTTACTATACTGCTCATGTAGAACAAGTGCCTAAACCTCAAGAACAATCGTTTCTAATTTAAGATTCCATTGCTATCATAGTTCCAAAAGCGCTTAGGCATTAATTGTGCGTTTTGCCACCGCCTTTGCGCTTTATCGACCAAAGCGCATGCTTATGCGCAGATTATGCTGATTAAGCATAGTTATGCGCAATGTGTTTCGCTAACGCCTAGAGCCTAGGCGCGCTTAAGCGCTCGCTTAGGCGCACCTTTTTTAACTATGATTGCTATCGTGCATACTGCTTTGCTCTTGTATCACTGTATTTACTCATACAAACTTATTTTTAAATTGAAGGATCCAATCGAAACTCCAATGGCACAGCAGGTATGTTCACGCATGTTTCTTTATCAGGCTTGCTCTTATCAATAGCTCTGTTGATTTCAATTTCAATTGTGTATACAGTTGACTTCTCATATCATGCACATTACTAGCATCACAACGAAGCAAATAGTGTTGTTGTACATGTAGACCCGTGGTACCCATCTGAAATCTTGTTGTGTCGTGTAGTTTCCCACGCTTTGTATTCTTTTACTGTTGCTTTGTCTTGAACTGATATGATTTGAACCGTGTCTCTATTTTGATTTGGTAAGACAATGCAATGACCATAGGACATAGATATATGTTTGTTTGATACTTTTATTATGTACTAGTACTTGGCAATAGAAGACTTGGTAGTTTAATCCTGTCCACCTTACTAATCAACTGGTTCACCGAAATGAGTTTCATATATTAGTACATGCTAAACTGTTATGTGTCTACTTGTTTCTTCTTTTAGAATGCTGACAGAATATTGGGGAAGAGTGCCTTATTAAGCAATGGTAAAGGAAGTAATGCAGATAAGGTTCAGGATAGTGACACATCCTTGTTGGTCTCCAACAAAGCTGATAAAACAGTTAAGGAATACTATCTCGAAGATGTGAGACAACCCCAAAGTCGTGTCTTGGTTTAGTGTTGAGCATCTTGGCCACTACCGCTTGCACAAGCTATTCAAACTCACCGTCGAATCAGTTCGGTTTCTTGAGTCTCAACTACAAGCTGAAAGACATCGATCAGTTGTGCTGCAACAAGAAGCCGAATGACTGCGGAAGTCCCTGGAGCATTCATATGCATACTTTCTGGTGCAACAGTAAGCGTTGGAGGATTTTAGCGCCAAACAGGACAAAGCTAATAAGCTTGCTAAGCTTATTGCCAGCATGGTGGATACCATGTTTCTTGAGCTCTTCTGAAGTTGTTTGAGTTATGCTCTTGTTTTGTCGCCGCGTTTATTTGGTAATTGGTGGCCAATTTTGATGGCGATGTATGTAATATCTTGCTTTGTTCCCTATATTTGCACTTTGGTGGCGAACTTTGATGCCCAAAGTGGATGTAATATGTGTAATAGCGGTAATATGCTAGCGTTAATTGCTTGCTTATTTATTTCCTTATTGTCTTGTTTAGTTGTTTTCTTGTAGTCACTGCAGTTCTTTTTCTGTGTTTTTCTAGTGGCCACAATAACCTACCTTTGGAAACTAGACCAAAATAATCATGGCAACACATGGACTATTGTAACCATGGGCCTCTGCGGGCCGTATGATCCATGGGCCTTCTACGGGCCGTAGGATCCATTGGCCTTCTATACGGGCCGTAGGATCCATGGGCCTTCTACGGGCCGTACGATTCATGGGCCTTTTACGGGCCGCAGGATCCATGGGCCTTCTACGGGGTGTATCATCATTTCGCCAATAATGGGTCGTACTATACGTGGACAATAACGGGCCGTTAATAGGCCGTATTTGATAACTCTATGAAAACAGCCCAACGGGTTTTTTTACATGAAAATGACCCAACGTATTATCGGGCCACAAACGGGCCGACTGTAACCACGGGCTCAATTTGGCCTACAAGCAGAAAATGACAGTAACGGGCCGTAACTAAACGAATGTGGAAATGAGCCCAAGAATAAATGGGCCCCGAGAAGGCCGAAAGATAACATGGGCTGGAAACGGCCCAATGAAATAATGGTTCGTTAATGGGTATAAAGTGATATACTGTTCATTATGGCCCAGTTTCACCACGTGCCGTTAATGGGTATAAAGTGATACACTGTTCATTACGGACCAGTTTTACCACGGGCCGTTAATGGGCCGAGAGTAATAAGGGCCTCATATGGGCCGAAAGACTTCATGGGCCATACATGGGCCGGAAGTTAAAACGGGCTGGAATTATATTGGACGGCCCAGATGACGCTACTAGGCCTAATTCGGATAGGCCGTAAACGGGCCCTGGGTTAGCTGGCTGTAAATGGGCTATATGCTAACAAGCCGTTCACAGGCATGCCGTGGGCCGGCCCGCCACCTTTTGACCAAGTCAAACGGGCCGGCCTTTTCACAGGAATGGGCCTCTGTTGGGCCGTGACATGTGTCGATGTATCATAGGCGCTTTGGCTCCAATGAGTGGATGCCATCTGTCCCAACGGTGAGCCGACACGTGTTTCCTCCAGCCAATGATGATTTTACACGTGGAAAATCCCCATTGGTCGGGGCTGTTAACGGGTTATCGGATCCAAAACCGGACCCGATAGCTTAACAACGTTCCGTTACGGTGGATGCCACGTGTCGGTCACCCTTGACGAAAGCACTTCTGTGACGCGCGATTTATCGTCATGGAAGTGGACACTTCCGTGATGATAATTTTGGTAATGTCATGGAACACTTCTACGACAAAGACACGGTATGACTATCTTGATTCTGTCATAAATTTGTCATGGATGTACATGCATGACAGAAAACGTGACCTACTGTGACTAACATGTATCATCACAGAAGTGTATTTTTTTGTAGTGCATACTTGGTATAGATCTGATGCTTGCGAGTACTTTGGATGAGTACTCACGGTTGCTTTGCTACCCCTTTTCCCCCTTCTTCCTTCTTTCTGATTATTGCAATCAGTTGGTGGATCCCTGGAGCCAGATGCCACTGCTGACGGATACTACTACATGGAGGCCGCCGAAGACCAGGAGTAGTTAGGAGGTCCCAGGCAGGAGGCCTTGCCTCTTCGATCCTTGTTGCTTTTGTGCTAGCCTTCTTAAGGCAATCTTGTTTAACTAATATATGTACTCAGATATTGTTGCTTCCGCTGACTCTCTTGTGTATCAGGCTATGTATTCGAGCCCTCGAGGCCCCTGGCTTGTAATATAAAGCTTTTATTATTTTATTTGTGTCTAGAGTTGTGTTGTGATATCTTCCTGTGAGTCCCTGATCTTGATCGTACACATTTGTGTGCATGATTAGTGTACGGTTGAATCGGGGGCGTAACAAGTTGGTATCAGAGCCGACTGCATGTAGGAACCCCCCTTTCCAACTCCTTGGCCGAAGTTGAGTCTAGTCTTTGAAAATCTCATTTACTAACATGGTTGTGTGGCTTATGGGCCCATATCGCCATTGGGTGGTATTAGGATCTTTTACTCCTCGTCTATACTCTAGGATTCTGACCTCTCTTCTATTCAGGTTAAATGGTTTTGCTAACTCTAATTCTAGGTTCTCGTAAATAATTTCTCCTGAAGAGCCCCTTCATTCCAGATGATGGCATGCTTCACCAGAAGATTCCGAAGATACCCACTACTGCAGGATGCTGCTAACGCGACACTACGATCAGAGACCCTTCGACGAAACTATGTGCGATGCCATAATCGCAAACGATGGTGTAAAAAAAGGGCCAAAAAAGGTGCAAAACGTTTGCGATGGCGGAGCCATCAAACACAATTTAGATTTTAGTTGCATGTGCGATGCAGGGCATACGGTTCAGTTCAATTGACTGTTTGCGATGAGGAGGAACAAAAGAAACGGGCAGCCAGATGGAGGTGTGTGTGATATACAGCATATGGTTCACTCAGATGAACTGTTTGTGATTAGACAACACAAAAGAAACAGTCAGCTAGATGAAGGTGTGTGCGATATACGGCATGCAGTTCACTCGGATGAACTATTTGCGTTGAGACATGAGAACAGAAACGGTTCAACTTAACAAGATGTGTGTGATACGCGGCAAACAGTGTCTCAGAATCGTAAATGTGTGTGAAGACCGATAATAACACAGATGGTTGCTGATAAGACGTGTGTGTTGTGCGATGGGATTGCATACAGAACAACAACATATATATATACACACACTTATAAGGACATGCTTGCATAACCAAATAGGTGGCTACTCTATATACACACCAAAGTAAACTATTACATGCATAATTACATAGGTGGCTACTACACACATGACATTTCCACATACCAATAAAGTAAACTATATATTACATACATGATTAACTAGCATAAATGATCATCTGATCATCATCTACTTCTTGTGACGCTTGCTCTGCTTGTGGCTTGATCCGGGCTCGTCGATTTGGGTAACGAGGCACTTCCTCATGTCAACGATCTGCCGGTGCATCTCGTAGCATGTGTACACGCTCTTGGCCGCGAACCTGAGGTCAGGTTCATCCAGTTGCCGCATCCAGGCCCTGTGCCAGGATAGGGGACTTGTTCTTTGGCCATCCTGCTTCATCTTTTTGTAGTAGGGGTTGATGATGGCTGAGGCGAGTTCGACCAGGAGGTCCTTCTTCATACTGCCCCAGACTCTGTAGTGGTCACGGATTTCGACAAGGTTCTTGTAGGCCAAGCCCGTAACACGTGTTACATCGTCGGTGGTTTCAACCGTGGCAAACTTGTAGTCGGTGATGTTAACAAACCTGTTGAAACGGTCGCAAGGCTTTGTGGCCATGCAGTAGTGGTAGATGAGGACATGATGGCGCACGCACAACTGGGCAACGACAACCTTCTGATCTATGCCGGGACGACCAGTGGTGTACTGGAGGTCGATGCCGACCACCTTGTACTTGTCTCGAGCAAGCAACTGCTCAACGCTGCTGATGTAGTCGTCCACCACGGCCGGGTCGATGGTGTACACCACCGAGAGATCCGTATCCCTCGCGTGGGTCTCCACTCTATGCTCGCCGAACTCCATTGGAGCGCCGCTAGACATCCCCTCTCTATGTGTCATCGTGGGTGTACTTCTTGTGTTGTGGGGCGCAATCGAAAGGTTGAAGAGACTAAGGTTATAATGGCCGCAGGAATTAAAGGGGAAACCGGACGGCCAGGAATATCAGCAGGCCCTAATGGCAGTTCTAATTTGCAGCGCCTAACTCCATCGTGCCGCATGTAACTGCATCGCGTGGCAACGCGCGCGGTGCAACCGCATGCATATGGGGGCCCCGATGTGATCGTGCGCACGCCCAACTGCTGGCAGAGCGCCCGCGGAGGGACGCGAGCAGAGCGCTCCGCGGTCTCCTCAACGGTGAGCAACCACACACACACACACACACACACACAGTGCACCGCGGCACCTAACGGCGAGCAGAGCTTGCCGAGGGACGCGAGCAAGGCCGGCACAGTGATACGTTGCAAATAAGACGAACTGTGCGAGCGATGTAGGAGACATCAAGCACGAATCATATTAGAGTTGTGTGTGCGATACATGGCAACAGGAGTGTGCGATGAGTGTTTTATATTTCAAAACTGTATTAAACTATGGCTTGGGCACCATTAATGTAGAGGATGCGAGCATGGCGGGCGGCCATGGAAGTCAAAGGGCTCGCTTCCCGGTGAGCCTGCGCGGCGTACAGCTCGCATGCTTCCTGGTGAGCCTCCGCATTGGAGTACAGCTCGAACGCCTTCCGTTTAGTCAAGCACTCACGCACATGTCCGCACGGCACCTCCTAACCATTAAAAGAGTGAGGCGTGGCGTCACGTGAATGGTTAACAAAATGCACACAATTTAAATTATACAAAACGTTTGAGATGTTACAGTGGCAGCTATTTGTTTCAAAATGCCTTTGGTGGCTGTTATTCAAGTGCGCCATCTCTCAAAATGGACACGAAAAATACCACAACATGTTGGGTGCCATTCCATTATAGCATGCCAAATTTCATGAATTTTAGACGAGTTTTGGATTTACTAGAATTTAACAACAAAGTATCTCAATGTTTTGCCGGCAATCAACAGTGCCCTGGTGTTTGAAATTCATTCCCATTTCTTGCATGGGATCTAAGCATGCCCCGAAGGACACATATTTGATTTTTCAACCAATTTATATGCATTGGAGCTTGTGCATGTAGTTCAAATTTTAATTATGCACATGAAATGCCTAGAAAACCCAGTTAATGTATAAAATGTCCAAACGAACCCCAAAAAAGTCCAAAAGTAAACATAACACTCCTGTTGTTCTATGTTGACACTAGAAATTTTTTGAAAGTAATAAGAGGCAAACGATATCGTTTCGTCCCCAAAGGTGGCACGTTCCCTACCGAAACCATCACGCTTGTTGTGAGAAGCTAAGGTTTGTAAGAAGCTTATACCCAAACCTGCCCCAAATGGGACAAAAAATTTACCATGGCATGTTGATGCCACTCCATGATAGCATGCCAAGTTTCATGAATTTCAGACGAGTTTTGGATTTACTAGAATTTAAAAACCAGGTATCTCAATGTTTGCGGCCGAGTGACGGTGGTAGTGTGTTTGAAATTAATTCCCATTTCTTGCATGGGACCTAAGCATGCAACGAAGGACACATATTTGATTTTTCAACCAGTTTATATGCACTGGAGAATGTGCATGTAGTTCAAATTTGAATTATTCACATAAAATGCTTGGAAAACCCAGTTAATGTATAAAAATGTCCAAACGAACCACGAAAAATTCCAAAATTGAACACAACACTCATGTTGTTCTATGTTGACACTCGAAAAAAAAATTAAAGCAATAAGAGGCAATGGATATCGTTTCATCCCCAAAGGTGGCACGTTCCCTACCAAAACCATCACGCTTGTTGTGAGAAGCTATGGTTTGTAAGAAGCCTATACCCAAACCTGCCCCAAATGGGACAAAAAATTTACCACGGCATGTTGATGCCACTCCATGATAGCATGCCAAGTTTCATGAATTTTAGACGAGTTTTGGATTTACTAGAATTTAAAAACCAGGTATCTCAATGTTTGCGGTCGAAAGTGACAAGTAAGGTGGTGTTTGAAATTCATTCCCATTTCTTGCATGGGACCTAAGCATGCAACCAACGACACATATTTGATTTTTCAACCAGTTTATATGCACTTGAGAATGTGCATGTAGTTCAAATTCGAATTATGCGCATAAAATGCCTGGGAAACTCAGTTAATGTATAAAAATGTCACGACGAACCCCGAAAAATTCCAAAATTAAACACAACACTCATGTTGTTCTATGTTGGCACTCGGAAAATTTTGAAAGCAATAAGAGGCAACGGATATCGTTTCATCCCCAAAGGTGGCACATTCAAAACCATCACGCTTATTGTGAGAAGCTCTGGTTTGTGAGAAGCTTATACCCAAACCTGCCCCAAATGGGACAAAAAATTTACCACGGCATGTTGATGCCGCTCCAAGATATCATGCCAGGTTTCATGAATTTCGCATTTAGTTTTGGATTTACTAGAATTTAAAAACTAGGTATCTCAATGTTTGCGGCCGAGTGACGGTGGCAGGGTGTGTGACATTCATTCCCATTTCTTGCATGGGACCTAAGCATGCAACCAAGGACACAGCAACCCATTTATATGCACTGTAGCATGTGCATGTAGTTCAAATTTGAATTATGCACCTGAAATGCCTACAAAACCAAGTTAATGTATAAAAACGTCCAAATGAACCTTGAATAATTCCAATTTTTTTGACGACACACCTATAGTTGCATGTTCACTGCAGATAAAAGTTCTAGCAATTCAAACACCATCTATTGTAGCTGTGACCCCATTATGTAATTCAAATCAAGACGATAAATCAAGTAGATCGCACACAGTTTAACACCAACCGTGTGAGATGCAACACAAAATATCTTGGAGCACCGTCGGTGTATAGTACGCCTATGGCTTACGCGAGAAGGTGCGTCGGCTACAGTCCATAGCTGGCGTGTCAAGCACACTAGCTCACTCCCCAAATATCATTTCAGTGTTCATTCGTCGCTGGTGAAAGATGGCGACGTGGACCCATGTCCTGAGGCAACTTCGGAGGCCCACTCCGGTGAGAGCGTGGCCGCAGCCACCAGGCGCATGCTAACAAGCTTGGTGAGCATGACCGCAGTCTGCGTCCGGGCGGCCATGGCAGCCCAAACGGCCGATGTTACTTCTCAGGCGGCGGCAACAGCGTTTGCCTCGGGGATAGCACCTGGCGAGAGCGGCACAGCAGCTATCCGTTCCATAGCGGCAGCCTTAGCACTGATGAAGGCCGCCCACTACCATGTCGAGGTCGTCCATGTCCAGATCATGGCGGTCACTGCATAAATCGAACGAAGCTTCTGCGACAACGGTCGGCAACCCACGGCTGAAGAGTTGGCAATCGCCGAGAGAGTTCGAGCAGCCGTCCATTCCTGCGCGGCATACCTTGCCATGATGGAGCCCGCCAGAGCCCATATCACGGCCGCCCACGCCCAGCTCGTGGCGGCCTATTCCAAAGATATGGCGGACGCGGATGGCGAGATGCTTGCCGAGTATGGTGCAATTGATGCCATGGAGCCCCTTCCCCAGGAGACCGTCGGGCGCGAGCTGGACATGGAGGCGGTGGCAGAGATTGACGAGCACTTGCCGTAGTAGTACTCTTTGTTTTGTTTAATTAAGAGCACCGGTCTTTAATTTGTTAGAGTAATGTTTAGGTCAGCTAGCTCTGTTTAATTGTTGAACTTGCTCGATTAAGAAGTTAGTCTCCTTTGTGTACCCAAATTATGCATTGACGTGGATTACCACTGTAACCAGGGAAATTCGAACCAAAATTTTTGATGTTCAAACTCAACACACACGGGTTAAGCTATCTGAATCGTTTGTGATGTTCACATATTGTGTCTGATGACACTTTGCACGCCAGTTTTTTCGCTAAAGCGATTCCAAATTTTCGGCTTCTGCGGAAATATCTACCTCCCCGCCCCCTCCCCCTTACCAAAAGCCACATTTCACATGCTTCTGCCTTCCTTTCCAAGTTGAAACCTTCACTCCTTGCTTGCAGCGCCGCCTCCTCACCGGCGACCCTCCTTCACGCTGCTCAGCCTCGCCTATCCAGGCAGGTAATCCACACCCGACCCCCATCCTCCTCCTCCTTCCACATCCCACATGCCCCGATCACCGGCCTTGAAAAGCGACACCTTCCACCCAAATCACCGACCCTCCACCAAATAAGCGCTTCCCTAAGCCATGGTGCAAGGCAGATAGCTGTGGATCCCAAGGACCATTTGGCAGCGGAGAAGCAAATCACGGCCGCACGCGTGGATGAGGTCGTGATGGCTGCCATTCGTGTCGACCCCCAGATCTTGGAAGAGCACCTCGCTGTCGAGGCCACCATCGACGCCTCGCGCGCCGATGACGCGCTGCGGTTGGCTGTTTGGTTCAATTCTGCAATGCAATGTTCAATTGTTGTGGGTGCATTCTGTTATTGTATACCATGTGAGAAATAAATCGAATTTGGATGTACTAACTACATGAGAAACAAATACAATTGCTATATTTCCATGTTCTTAAGCATGCTTGGTTTGGTTAACTATCTGATCTTCTATTAGGAGTATGTTATATTGTGCAATGTGGTGCTTAGTTAATGTTTGGTTCATTCGTTGTGTTGTTTAGTTAACTGTTTTGTTTGGTTCAACTCTGCAATGCGATGTTCAATAGTTGTGGGTGCATTCTGTTATTGTATACCATGTGAGGAATAAATTGAATTTGGTTGTAGTAAATACATGACAAAAAAATACAATTGCAACATTTCCAAGTTGTTAAGCATGCTTGGTTGGTTAACTGCCTGATCTTCTATTAGGAGTATATTATATTGTGCAATGTGGTGCTCAGTTAATGTTTGGTTCATTTGTTGTGGTGTTTAGTTAACTGTTTTTTTTGGTTCAATTCTGCAATCCCATGTTCAATAGTTGTGAGTGCATTTTGTTATTGTATACCATGTGAGGAATAAATTGAATTTGGCTGCACTTAATACATGAGAAACATATACAAGTGCTATATTTCCTAGTTCTTAATCATGCTTGGTTTGGATAAATGGGTTTTCCATGTGGATTGAATTAATCTGATGAATCTGCAATGTGATTATTTTTCATCAACATATTTAGTGATAGCATGCGAACCCTTACTTAACCTGATGACTAACTACCTTATATGTGTTGGAGGGAAACAATGGGAGGCACTGAGGTTTACAATCGAGGTTAGCACGTGCATAGTCCGTTGTGTAATAGCACATTATTGTGCAATTGCAGGAACCATTCTAATATTTAGGTTTTTAACAATTTGGTCTTGCACATGTAGGTCCTGCTGTCATAGGTTTTGACCCACTGTTCGACCCTTTTTGCATATGGGGAAATGAGTTGTCCATGAATATCAGTCAAGTCAAGAAACTCAGAAAGATTGTTAGGATAAAGAAATTAGCGACAAAAAACAACAAGATCTTTGTCTGCACAATGAACAAGACATCAGTTCACTACAGGATGGTACTAACTATTATACCTTGCCATGTTTATTCCTTTGCCCCATTTTCAATATAGAGAAGATATTTATGCACATCCTTGTTTTCAGGCCTTTCCAAAGCAGTTCACTGATGATTACCTCTCAAACCACCTGTATGGTCAGGAGCCGAGGAAGTTATTCATACAACACCCACGGTTCAATATTGAAGTGTTCCTGAAGAGGACGAAGGATGGACGGTCAATCATCCACAGGCATTGGCCTAAAGTTACAAAGACCTTCAACATCAATGAAGGCCCAATATTCACCTTCTGCTTCAGCAGTTTTCCAGATGAGATACATCTGTCTATGTACCGTCTATGATGCTAATATCAAAAGGTTATAGATGTTGCATGTGAAACTTGGTCCTGGTGTAGTTGTGTAATGGGGTAGCTGAGTGCTGAAGCTATATGATGTTGTACTCTGATGTATTTCAATTATGAAAATGAAATATATTGTGTGCTTAATATGAAATGTCAATTAGATTAATAAATGGATTATGAATAATGGATAATTAGCATGGTAATTGGGTTTTTCTATTGCAAACGGTTATTGAGAAAACACCGTGTGCTATGCATTCAATAACGCACATAGTTTGTAGGAACAAACCGTGCACACACGACATCCTCTTGAAAACTGTTTGTGTTAGGCCACCTGGCGCAAACGTTTACCACATAAAAACTATGTGTGATGGACAGCTCTTGACACACAGTTTCTTCTAGGCACCATGTGTGATGAATTCAATAACGCAAATGATAAAATTGTTAATACCATGTGCAATGGAAACGCTATCACAACGATTTAACCAGGAAAATTGTGTGTGATGTACTTCTAATGTAAACATTTTCCTTGGAGCGACTGTGTGGGATGTATATACGAACAGAAACATTTAGTGTTGGCTGACTGTGTGGGATGTACTTACGACCAGAAATGATTTCTCCTGTATAATTGTATTTTTTTGGCACTACTGTACGTATTTATGTATTTGAGTGCTTGCCGGTCGCACACGACCTCATTTTGCCGAGCGTGTGTGCCAGGAGGGCATATCCCCGACGGTTTCTGGGTCGTGTGGGAAGGACCCCCCTATCGCCCACACTCACTTGGCGACGGTTCCAAATGTCGTCGCGGAAAGGGGTTAAAACCGCTCGTTTAGCACCTCGCTGTACTAGTGACCCCTAAGTATTTCCTGAGACTTTTGTGCTCGTCGCTTTTGCAATTCGCTACCTCCAATATATCCTTACGGATAACTTCATACCCTTGCCGTTCAGACAATCATTCACAGTTGCTCTTGTTATTACTAGATGCATCGAATTATTCTTCGAATTTTAAGAATCCCCTGTGTCACTGCCTTGTGATTCTTTGCCACATGAATACATCCACGGATAATTCCTTACACTTATCGAGGATTTGTTCATTCCTAGTTGATCAAGTGATTCACAAGATACTTTGAAATACTATCTGATCTTTGATACGTCTCCAACGTATCTATAATTTTTGATTGCTCCATGCTACTTTATCTACTGTTTTAGGCAATATTGGGCTTTATTATCCATTTTTATATTATTTTTGGGACTAACCTATTAACCGGAGGCCCAGCCTAGATTTGTTGTTTTATGCCTATTTCAAAGGTTTCGAGGAAAAGGAATATCGAATGAGTCAAACGAACGAAATCAACTGGAGAAGTTATTTTGGAAGGAAACCCACCGATGGACTTGGACCCCATGTCAAGATACGGGAGGTGCTCACGAGGGTGGGGGGCGCGCCCACCCCCCTGGGCACGCCCCCTGCCTCGTGGGGCCCCCTAGCTCCATCGACGTACTCCTTTCACCCATATATACCTACGTACCCTAAAACTTCCAGAACAGAGATTAGATCGGGAGTTCCGCCGCCGCAAGCCTCTGTAGCCACCAAAACCTCTGGGAGCCTGCTCGGCACCTCACGGAGGAGGAACCCATCACCGTGGCCATCTTCATCATCCGGCGCTCTCCATGACGAGGAGGGAGTAGTTCACCGTCGGGGCTGAGGGTATGTACCGTAGCTATGTGTTTGATCTCTCTCTCTCTCTCTCGTGTTCTCTCTCGTGTTCCCTCTATGGCACGATCTTGATGTATCCCGAGCTTTGCTATTGTAGTTGGATCTTATGATGTTTCTCCCCCTCTATTTTCTTGTGATGAATTGAGTTTCCCCTCTTATCGGATTGAGTCTTTTATGAGAACACTTGATGTATGTCTTGCCGTGTTTATCTATGGTGACAATGGAATATCATGTGCCACTTAATGTATGTTTTGGTGACCAACTTGCGGGTTCCGCCCATGAACCTATGCATAGGGGTTGGCACACGTTCTTAACTCTCGGGTAGAAACTTCGGGGCACTCTTTGAAGTACTTTTATGTTGGTTGGATAAATCGGAGATTGTGTGATGCATATCGTATAA
Organism: Aegilops bicornis; assembly: GCA_021605145.1. Lineage (NCBI taxonomy): Eukaryota > Viridiplantae > Streptophyta > Magnoliopsida > Poales > Poaceae > Aegilops > Aegilops bicornis. The sequence continues at coordinate 204,634,474 of CM038669.1, read as the reverse complement.
TCATGCCCACGGATACTTGAGGTGACAATGGAGTATCTAGGTGACATTAGGGTTTTGGTTGATTTGTATCTTAAGGTGTTATTCTAGTACGAACTCTAGGGCTGTTTGTGACACTTATAGGAATAGCCCAATGGATTGATTGGAAAGAATAACTTTGAGGTGGTTTCATACCCTACCATAATCTCTACGTTTGTTCTCTGCTATTAGTGGCTTTGGAGTGACTCTTTGTTGCATGTTGAGGGATTGTTATATGATCTATCTATGTTATTATTGTTGAGAGAACTTGCACTAGTGAAAGTATGAACCCTAGGCCTTGTTTCCTATCATTGCAATACCGTTTACGCTCACGTTTATCATTAGTTACCTTGCTGTTTTTATATTTTCAGATTACAAAAACCTATATCTACCATCCATATTGCACTTGTATCACCATCTATTCGCCGAACTAGTGCACCTATACAATTTACCATTGTATTGGGTGTGTTGGGGACACAAGAGACTCTTTGTTATTTGGTTGCAGGGTTGTTTGAGAGAGACCATCTTCATCCTACGCCTCCCACGGATTGATAAACCTTAGGTCATCCACTTGAGGGAAATTTGCTACTGTCCTACAAACTTGTGCACTTGTAGGCCCAACAACGTCTACAAGAAGAAGGTTGTGTAGTAGACATCAATCTTCCGATAATCCTCTTCAACTATTGCTCTACAACTACTTATCGGCATGAATTATGGTTACTTCCATATGTCTAGCAATACTCATTAGCATCCTTTGTCATCGTAATATCGAGCATTTGATGCGATTTGTTTGTGAATACTCGCGATCATCAGTCCTAATTAGAACTCTTCCTTTCGGCTCAGACGTCATCCCGTACATGAGCTGGTGTTCGACAAGTCAAACCTTGATTGATTGTCGATCTATGTCTATTCTACTTAATTGTCTTTGATCAGAGCCTCTTCTTCTGATCCCCCGTTTTGGAAATCATACTTCCCTTTGCATTCGAGCTTTGAATTAGTCAGTTGTTTCTATAATCTGGTATCCTTGCATTCTTTCTTCTTCTGGTTGAGTACCGATGCTCACATCAGATCCCTTGTGAATCACCAGATCCTTTGTTGGGTTTTATCCAACAACATCCTTCATATTCAATCACCTTGTGAGCCTTTCCTCGGATACATAATGCCTTTGGTAAAATTGTATCCTCTCCTTCCTCAATCATGCTCTACTTTCGAGCTTGAGTTACTTATTCCTAAGGTTTGTGGTATATGTTCCTAAGATGCCCCGATGGGTTGAATCTATGTCTTCCCTAAATCCGGGTGAACTCAAAAGTTATGCGGGTTATACTCTACTGGTTTTTCGTCAGGTAAAATTTCAACGCTACAAATTCTTTGAATGCGAGGAGTGAATGGAAAGTTATGCACTGATGAAGTGGGAGTCGACCTTGAACCTTTGTGTTCATGCCCATGGACCCGGTGTGGAACTTATCATGGAAGCTTCGTGTAATAATATTAATCCCTTGTGATAAGTTCACCTTGTATCTATAAATGGTCCTTTGTAACCATGGTTCCGGCCATATTTTCTTCTTTGATACCATTTCTCGGACAAGTTAAAGTACTTGTCTTCTATAGATCTTTTCATATGTCCAACCTCTATTTGGTTCTACCTTCGAGTATTACCCTCTAGTATCTCGAGGATATCACGGAACTACATAACTTCTTATGAGTTCTTCATCAACTATTATTTCTCACTGATTCAAATTTTCCACGGGTTCTGAGTTGTTAGACACTTGAGAACACCGATAACTGATTCGAGTCTACACTTTCCCTTTCATTGTTTTGTTTAAACTTTCTTGTAACCTATCATATATGAGCAGAGATAATTCCCTGCTTATGTAAACACCTCGGTGTACAAACTTTGTCAGTAAGACATTGTTACTATTGTTGATGACATTCCGGTAGCCACTGATGGACGAGAACTTTGCATATTGGTCCACCTTGTCAAAGAGCAGGAAAATGGTTCTCTTCGTCCCTCGCCCTTGGTATCAACGTTGTTGCCAACATAATTGACATGCTATCCTCTGACCTGCCATGCTATCATGACTGTGCAAAATGATTAGCTCCTTCCTGCTTTTAACCCACATGGTGGGCCCATAACCCACAGTTCCATAGGATCGAAACCTGACTCTCCTGTACAACCTTGATTCTGAAATATTCTTTGCACTTGGCTTCGTATGTAATTCACGAGCTAACTTCCTCACCATGTTTCATTCCAGTATCAGAGGCAACATTATTCTTCATTGCTCTGAACCCTTCATCTACTGTTTTATGCATTAGCTAGATGCCTACTTGGTTGAAACTTGTTGAACCTTCTTGTAGCACTCTCGATACGTTTCCTGGTGCTTCTAAAATCTTATTCCTTGAGATAACTACCGGATGCCGATCCTTTCAGACATCCATCCTTATAGCTTCCCCCTTATTCCACACCTTAAATCTTGGGACGAGATTTCTTGTATGGAGGAGAATTGTGACGCACGGCTAATTAAGCTACAATAAATCTCTGCTAATGATGCCACGTCACCACTGTTATTGTTGATAAACTTGCATTGATTCAAATCCCCGTTCAAATTCAAATTTAAATTAAAGTCAAAAATAAAAGTTTTCAAGAATAAAATCTAGAATGTTCAAAGTGTGTCAAATAATCTCTGGTTATTTGTCATGTTGGAACCAACCTCTTTTGGATTCCCAGGTGCCCCTGGAAATTTATTTAGTGGTCCAGCAGCATTTAAAATTTGCCTTTCCAATTTCTAAATTTGGTTAGACAACTTCTTTTGGCCTCAAACTTTTTGTGACTCCTAGAATTAATGTGTTTGATTTATGAGGTAAGTCTCATATCTAATAAAGCTTGTTTAGATTTACAGTTTAATAGAAAACACTAGCAAAAGTTTAAATAGAAAATTAAATGCAAAAGAGACCTTCCCCCTGGCCAACTGAGGCAACAGGCCCAGCTGGCCACCCACGCGGCCCAACCGGCCCACCCACTCCCCGAACCCTAACCCCTCCCCACCCCCACCCCCCCCCCTCACTCCCCCCCCCCCCCCCCGCACGCCTCTCTCCCTATACCCGTCTAGATCGAGGCAGAGGGCCCCGACCCCTTCGCCACACCACCGCCGCCCGGCGCCTCCGGCCACCCCTCGCCGGCACCGCCTCTCCGTCTCCTCCGGCATGGCACCCGCCCCCACCTCAACCCGAGCTAGATCGGGATCGACCCCGCCGCGCCACCGATGCCACCGCCCGACCCCGATGACCGCGTCGCCCGCCCCAACGCCGGACCGCCCACCACTCCGTCCCCGACCTCCGACGTCCTCCCCTACTTACTCTACGCCAGCAGATTGGACCCTGGGACGATTACAATGACGCCCCCAAGCTCTTCACGCACCTATGCTTTGCCGTCGTCATGCAGGATCCGGCCACCCCGTGCCTCCCTCGAGCTCGCTGCCACCTCCCTACGGCTCCGATGTGAGCCGCTGTTTGTTTTCCCCTCTTCCCCCCTTCCGTGTCTTGTGCCGTTGGACATCATTCGTGCACGCCTCGATCGCGCCTGTGCTGCGCCGGCCACACCCGACGCACGTGCCCGCGCACCGCTACCCTCCCCGGCGTGCTCACCACGCCCCAAAGAGCTCCTCGCTTGTCTGCCATCTGCCGTCTGGTCGTCGCCGCCTCTCGCTTAGCGCCGCTGCCCCTGACCGCTGCCTCCACTGACGCTCACTGGTGGCCCGCGCCCGCCGGTGGCCTCGCCCAGTTCCCCCCTGTCAGGCTCGGCGCCACGCGGTTTGCGCCCACAACCGCGCCCGGTGGCGCCCAGCACCCGCACCCGACGCGCAATATGGCCCCTTGGGCCTATGACACGGGGGGGTGCCACCCCAAAAACTTTTAAAAATGTTTTAAAGGAAATAAAATAATAATAATAATAAAATTAATAATTAACTTCATTAATCATGTTAATTAATCTAATTAACTATTTAACTAATTAAACTGTTAATTAGTATCAGTCTATGATAGAATGGACCCACCTGTCAGTTTGACTGGTCAATAGGTCAACGTTGACTATTGACATCACTCTGACTTCATGCTGATGTCATTATTCGTTTTCTGTCGAATTAAACAATTTCAGGAATTCTAGAAAATCATTAAAACTTTGAAAATTAATATAAACTAATTTGTAACTCTGATGAAAAAGTTTTCTACATGAAAGTTGCTCAGAACAACGAGACGAATCTGAATATATGGTCCGTTCGTCCGCCACACATGCCTAGCATAGCGAACATCGAACCTTTCCCCTTCCGTTCGTCTGTCCGAAAATACCAAACTTCGGGAAAGCATTCCCGGATGTTATCCCCTTCGCCGGTAATGTGTAGCACCGCATTAGAACATGTCTAGCTCTGCCTGTTGTCCTATTATGCCCTCACTTGCTATATATTTACTGTTTCTCCACCCTCTTCTCTTCGATAAACCCCGTGACGGCTGCCGATGCCGCTGTGATTGACTACATCACCGACGACCCCTCCTTCTCGTCTGAGCAACCAGGCAAGCCCCCCCTTTGATCATCCCGATATCGCCCATTCCATTCTCTCATGCTTGCATTGGATTTTGCTACTGTAATTGATTGCTCCTATTCTGATGCATAGCCTGCTTTTATAACCTGCTCATTGTACCTTACCTTCTTATCCTAAACTGCTTAGTATAGGTTGGTTAGTGATCCATCAGTGACCCCCACCTTGTCCTTGTTGCCCCTGCTTCATCATCAACGACTCGATCAACGTGATCAACGACCAGACCCGACATCTCACATCACATCACGCCCCTTTTGTTGCTCGACTCTACAGAGCTACTATCGAGTGCCGGGGGTGATACCTCATAACGCACTCCTGATGATGACTCTTTAGTGTAGCTATTCGGTCGTGGTCATCGAGGGTGATTCCTCCTTGACCACTCCCGATATGACTCTGTCATGCAACCCCTTAAGTGTGAACCTCGAGGGTGGTTCCTCTTACGTTCACCTTGATGATTACATCGAGTGGAATTTTCCAAGGGTGATTCCTCGGGTTTTCCCCTTGATGTTTGGACACACGGTTAACCGGACTTTACTTGAGACCATTTTTGAAGTCGGGTCGGCCATGAGGGGTACCCGCAAGTTGATGTGAAAGTCGGGCGGGCCCGTTGAGCACCCGCGAGTTTTCCACGAGTCACGGCCGGGCATTCTGGGCCCTTGCTGTAAGTCCACGAGACGGGGTGACGAGGTCACATTATCGTGAGTCTCTGATCGTCTCCGCGAGCCCCCAATGCACTAACAGGTTTGGGTATTTGTTCTGAGTTGGCCTCTGACCTTTACGCTCTAACCACGACGCGGGAATAGATATGGGCCTCGCCGTCGTGGTATCAGCCGAAGCTTCGTCAGATGTCTAGTTCAGCATTGCGGCACGGTCGGATCGTGCTGGCCATCCGAGGCGGTGCTGGTATCACCCTGCTCGCAACGGCCCGGAATGCAAAGGGCGATGAGCCCAAGACCCCGGAGTGCTTAGGATGTAGACCGGCGGGGACCTCTCTGCTGAGCCTAGGTAGGGCTGCGACGTGTTGATCTTCCGAGGTCGGGCATTGACCCCAGAAAGGTGTGTCCGGCCAGAGTGATCGAGCGTGTTGGG
>CM038669.1:201452498-201482554 GCA_021605145.1 Aegilops bicornis | reverse complement strand
TTCAATCCCTATTTGTCCATTCAACAGTAGCGTACGGCCTTTGGAAAGCATCTCTTCCTAGAGGGGACTCCCGCTTGTGATCTTCTTCCTTGGGTCGGAGAAAATAGAACTTACCAATTGGAAATGGAAATGCCGAATGAATTGAACCAAACTACCCTAATATAGCTGGCTCTTTGTGGTATTTGAATATTCTCCAAGAATTCTGGTGCATTTACTGTTATTTCTTCTGTAAACATAGTAGCTAAATAATCCCACCTTGTTACATAAGGTAAGTATTGTATAATAGTTCGGTTTTCCGCGATAGACTTTATAGAGTATTTCCAATTGATAAATGATTTGTTCTTTAAGAACATCTTTGGATATATCAGTTACTTGTGTTTCAACATCAATCCCTTTATTTTTCCAAAGGTAAAAGATGGAACAGACCGAATCCAAGCCATATAGTTGCTTGATGCTCAAGAGTGCTTAGTTGGAAAAGACTTTTCTATGTCGTTCAAACTAATTCTCGATTTAGAATTCTATAACAAAAAAAGAAACAATCAATTAATCTATCTCACCTATATTATGAAGCAGCTGCTAGGCCTGGTAGCAAAGTGAGCTTTGTGAGATTTTTTATTCCACTCCGTTCAGTTATTTCTATACGAAATAACAAATTCATTCTAATAATACTAAAAAAAATAGTGGGTTCCATCGTTTCTATGGTTCCCTTTTAAACAGTGTCAGTTTCCTGCATGACATTGATAGTAGGGATTAACTTGCAGAAGTTTTTGATTGGTCTTTCTCATGTCACGGGATAACGCCCCCGAAAGAAGAGTGCAAAGACCAAGTTCCCATTTCCTCCGTTCATCCACGAGAATCGATATTCGTTCTACTGTAATGCGAAATGGTATTATGTACGAGGTTGCTGTTTCTAGACGTGTTCAGGACGGTGCCGATTCTTCTTGTATCAAAATAAGAATCCTTTTTCTTCCTAATTCGTCAAAGATTACTATTTCTTCTTTATTCGGGTCTGTCTCTTGGACCTCTTTTTCTTTTGCTTAGGTTTAGCCGAGGTAGTGGACAAACAGAGGGGAAGAAAATATGGCGGGGGGAAAATTTCTTGTGTCGGTTAAATGTTTTCTCGATTTTCTCACCCACTTCTGGTGAACAGTCCGCACGGCCATGCCGCTAAAAAATCTGATCAAAAATCTAGAAAACAGCAACTATTGTCTTTGATTACAGCAACAGTAACATCACCAGTACGAGCATATCGCTGATTACCAGCAGCTCCTATGACTCGAATACACATCAATTTTCGAGCCAACTTGGATTTGGTTCTCTCGCGAAAATCGCGAGTTGCAGAGATGAGAACCATGAAAAGTAAAATCCCGAATAAGAAAACAGAAACCAAGGAGAAGTCTGGGCTGGGTCAGCTAAAGGCGGAGCCGGGCGGGATATGGTATTAGCTCTCTATGTGCTATTAGCTTAAGCTTATCACTCCAGCTTATTACCCTAGGCAGAGGGGGTAGGGGAGCATCACTAGAGAGTCTCCGTACCCGGTACAAGATCCTGGCTTATATAAATTAATTCAAGGTTATGGATGAACTGGTCTCACCGCTTCCTTCCTCAATGCTAGCGGGACCCTTGCTTTCCATTGCCTTTCGAAGGGGACCGACCATATGCATACTTCTTTTTGTACAACTTTGCTCTGTTGGAGCCTTTGCAATAAGAAAGTGGATTAGGAGAGAGAGCTCGCAAGACCAAACAAGCTCATCTCAAGCATCTAAAGTTAGTCTTGAACATTCTAAGGTCATAAAAACTATATGCTAAGATTAGCAAATGCAGTTTTCCTGTCCCTCAAGTGGAGTATTTAGGGCATGTTATCTAAGGATAGGGTCTATCTACAGACCCCAAAACTTTGATAAAGATTGAGGCAACCCATTTGAGGAAGAACCGGACGGGCCCTATGGAGATGGCATAAACAATCCTTTGACGAACTTTCTGGTCAACATAGATAGACAAGAATGGTATGGTTGGATTGCCAGTGAATAATCAGCAAGGCTAAAGCAGGGATTGGATTTACTTCTTCTATTGTAAGTAGCATCATTTGCTATTTGGTCTACGTACCAGAACTGATAACATTCGAGATTATGCAGGATTATACACAAAAGATCCTTTTTTTGGCTCTCTCTATCTTTTTTAAAAATGAAATTAGAAATGATAATGATTATGAAATAAAAAACTCATATCATAATTTTTTTTCATTATTGTGAATCCACTCCAATCGAATATTGAATAATCAAATTCTTCAATTCAAATTCAAAGTTTTTGAGATCTTTAAAAAAGTGGATTAATCGGACGTGGCCCAGACCGAAAAAGGAACTTGATCACCCGGAGAAGATTTCTTTTCTTTGCTGATTCCTCTCAATGAAATTTTCCATGCCGTTCTTGCGAGAAGCAAGGGATGTCGTGAACGGTGGGAGGTCAAAGAAAGAGAATTGACCTCTGAATACAGTGATCCTATGACTTAAGTGCAACGAAATGTATCGGTGGTTCGCGAAGCATCTGGCTTACCGGTCATCTCCCATTCCCGTCGTCGAGAGACTAAAAGAACTATAGCATGCCAGAATGTGACTAGTCTTGACTGCAGGTTTTTTCTTTCTATAGAGAAGTGACTGCACGTAGGCGCGCGAGCACTACGATATCAGAACTTACTTTCTTATTCCATTTTCGTGCTTAAACAACGATTCTCCCGTGGGATGATCAGTGGGGTTAGTCAGATCCATGCATCGAAGATGGGAGCTAGCCAGGAACTAGATATGGTATTCTCTTTACTGCGCGCGATAGCTTAGTAAACTCTTTCCTGATCTGTTCTATTGGGCTCACTTCTGCTTATTCGCGTAGAGAGGCATATTTCATTCGATTTGGCTTTAGTTTCCTAATAATTGTTGTACCTCACAAGTCACATTAATTTGCTTATCAGCAGTGTCTCTACTCTGGACTACCAAAGCGTTATAAATATAAGGTAACTTGCCGGGGGGGAAAGTGACATCCAGCACGGGTCCAATAATTTGATCGAGATGAAGAAGCGACTTGGGTTGACTTATACAATGTTATGTATCGAGAAAGGACCTTTTTCTTGAACAGCTCAGTCAAACCAAGCAGTGAACAAAGTTAGTGCAAATGTGGCCATGTAGGTGCTGCAGGAAAGCAACTTGATATGGATTTAAGAGGTCTGCATATGATATTTGAGTTTACATTAAATTTGTTGATGGATCACCTATATACTTGCTGTTATATGTTGATGATATGGTGATTGATGTCAAGGGAAAGAAAGTTATCACTACTTTAAAGGCACATTTAAGTAGTGAGTTTGAGATGAAGGATCTTGGTGCTGCTAAGAAAATTCTAGGTATGGAGATTACGAGGGACATAAATTCTGGTTTGTTATTTCTTAGTCAGCAGAGTTACATTAAGAAAGTTCTTCACCGTTTTAATATGCATGATGCTAAGTCAGTAGGCACTCCCATTGCTCCTCATTTCAAATTATCATCTTATCATTGTCATAGTAATGATGAAGAGTTTGAGTATATGTCAAGAATTCCATATTCCAGTGCTGTTGGTTCTTTAATGTATGTCATGGTCTGTTCTAGGCCTAATTTGTCATTTGCAATGAGTTTGGTTAGTCGATACATGGCTAACCTTGGTAAAGAACATTGGAAGGTTGCTTAGTGGACTTTCAGGTACCTTCATGGCACTTCCAATGCTTGTTTGAAATTCGGCAGAACTGGTGAGGGATTAGTTGGCTATGTGCATTCAGATTTTGCTTCCAGCGATTTGGACAAGAGGAGGTCCCTTACAGGCTATCTGTTCACTGTTGGTGGTTGTGCCGTGAGTTTGAGGGCAAAGTTGCAGCCTATAGTTGCTCAATCTACCATGAAAGAAGAATACATGGCTATTGCAGAAGCATGTAAATAATCAATTTGGCTGAAAGGTTTGTATGCTGAGCTTTGTGGAGATAATTCTTGCATTAACTTGTTTCACCGGTGCAGAGACATACTATACAAACGTCTGTGACGGAGTTTTAAACTGTCGCCTTGCGTGTGTGCGCGATGGGGGGGGGGGGGGGTCCTTCCCACACGACCCATAAACCGTCGGGGATAGGTCCTTCGGTCACACACGTGGGGCAAAATGAGCTCGTGTGCGATCGGGAGAGGCATCAGAGACAATTATACAGGGCCAATCGTTTCTGTTCGTATGTACATCCCACACAGTGAATCCCAGAAAAATATTTCCGTTCGTATGTATATCACACACAATTTTTTATGTGGAAACATTTGTGCAAGGTGGCCTAACGCAAATAGTTCTCTGGCCGAAGTCGTGTGTGATTCTTCATTGATTCAACACGCCTACTTTCTAGAAACCGTGTGGGTTGTTTGAGTTCATCGCCCATGGTGTTGTCTGAGAAAATGTTTGCAATAGAAAACCCCAATAAGCAGGCTAATTGGTCTACTATTGATAATCCATTTAGTAATCAAATTGACATTTCTTATGAAACACACCATATATTTCATATCCGTATTACGACAACCAGGATTTTATAATTGAATTACATCAGATAGCTTTAGCACTCAGTTACACCATATAGGCATATAGCAAGCTATGCCATTACACAACAACACCAAGTTTCACATGCAACATCGAAAACCTTTGGAAAGTAGCATCATACACGGTAAATAGATAGATGAATCTCATCTGGGAAACTGCAGAAGCGGAAGGCAAATATTGAGCCTCCAGTGATGTTGAATGTCCTTGCAACTTTAGGCCGGTGGCTATGGATAATTGCCCGCCCAACCTTCGTCCTCTTGAGGAAGACTTCAGTGTTGTACCGTGGGTGTTGAATGAATACTTTCCTCGCCCCTTGACCATGCAGGTGGTTTGAGAGGTAATCATCGGTGAACTGCTTTGGGAAGGACCGAAAACAAAGATATTTACAAATAGTTGTTCTAAATTTTGAAATGGCACAAGGGGAAAAACAAGGTAAAATAGTTAGTACCATCCTATAGTTGACCGATGTCTTCTTCACTATGCAAACAAAGATCTTGCTGTTATTTGTCGCAAGTTTCTTTATCCTAACAATCTTTCTGAGTTTCTTGACTTGACTGATATTCATGGACGTCTTATTTCCCCATATGCAAAATGGGTCAAACAATGGGTCTAAACCTCTGACAGCAGGACCTACATCTGCAAGACCAAATTGTTAAAAACCTAAATATTAGAATGATTCCTGCAACTGCACAATATTGTGCTATTAGCCAAAGGACCATGCATGTGCAAACCTCGATGGTAAACCTCATTGCCTCCCATTGTTTCCCTGCAACACATATAAGGCAGATCTTGATCAGGCTATCTGAGAGTTGGCATACTATCAGTAGAATATGTAAATGAAAAATAGAAAAATTGTAGATCCAATAGATTAAGTCAACCTAGAGCAACCTCATGCAAATGGCGATGAGGCAAATCATAGAGCAGCCAAGCCGCTACACACCAACACCGAAGATCTCTACAACACTACCAAGACCCAAGGATAACACAGACCTTGCTAAACAACTTGGAAATAGAGCAATTATATATGTTTCTCGTGTATTTATGTAACATCCCAAAATTCTAAATTTTGAAATGTTATATTGAATAAATAGTTTTGATTGTTGGTTAGATTGTGGTGTGGTTGCTTGTGTGGAATTGAGTGAAATTTGAAACTTTTTGAAAGTTAAATGAGAGGAAATAAAAGGACTTCCCAAACTTTCACCTTGCACTTCGGATCTCCATGAATTCAAATACTTTTCAAATACAAAACCCTAGAGTGAAGATGATATGACTTCTTCCATTTGAATAAATGAAAGGGGTTTTGAAAATATTTGAATTTCATTTGGAAAAATTTCGAATTCAGAAATTTAAGCAACTCAATGATTTTCATGAGAGAAGATAAAATGACTTCTTCAAATCATATGAAATATGAGTTGGAAGTTTAAAAGAATCAAATTTAAAGTCCCTTTGAAATTATTTTCAATTTGGAGTTATTTGGGTTTTATTCAAATTATTTTTCTCCAAAAATAAAATATATGAAAAATAGGGCAAAATGATTCCCTACAGTAGAAAAGTGGAGAAAAATGAGTTCGAAATCATTTTGGTATTTTAAAATATTTTATTTAATTTTTCAATGAGCCAGTAGCACTGTTTGCTTTATTTAAAATTTTGTGGATTTTATTTGATGCTCGAAAAATGTCATGTTGTAGAAAATGTTTTTCTCAAAATTTTGATATATAAATATGCCTATATAAAATTTTATTTATATTTTGGTTATTCACTTTTCCTTTTCTGCTTCTATTTAAAAAAACAAACTATGTGTGCGGCCCATAACTATCCGTCGCCCAGGTGCGGAACATAGTCAGGAGACAGGCCCGTAACTGTTTTTATTTATTTTTTCAGTTATGCTTGGAGAAAAAAAATTATTTTTAGAAATATTTCTTTTTCTTATAAAAAAGTTAAAAAAACTGCAGCGCGCATGCGCCGGCCGGCCGAACACTTGCCCGTGCGTTTTTCTCTTTTCTATTTTTACATCTACGTTTAGTCCCACATTGCCTAGCCTTTGACCCTTAAACCTCTTTTCCACCTATAAATATAGACCCATAGAGCCTCCAAAAATCATCTGATTCAGGTTAAATCAATATTTTGGTTTGACTAGATTCACTAAAGAAAAATAGTTTTCTCCTCTCCGGCGGGACTTCTGGAAGTTTTCTCCTCTTTCCAAAGTCGTTTTTTCTCTACCTTATACATAATACCTAGAATTCTTTTAGCCGTAGCTATTTTTCTTCCGTAAAACAGTTTGACCCTGATTTTTCAAATAGCCATAACTTTTTACTCGTTCATCCAAATTAGATGAAACCAGCGCCTATATTTCGTCTTGTTTTCACCTATCTAGTGAACCTGTCACATCAACTTTTTGAAACTGTCAAACTTCAAAATTTGTTCAGATTCATATTCAAACTTCTTTTGATCATAACTTGAGTTTCGTAACTTCGATTTAATTGATTCTTTTTGCTAATTAAAGTTCTTGACCTAAAATTTCTGATAAGGCCAAATTCACCTAATTTTGGTACTGATAGAAATTGTTTTCTGTTGCAAGAGATAATTGCTTGTTTTCGAAGTTTTCGAAGATCTTTCCTTCTATTCTTTTGCTTGATTGCTTATGTGAGGTTACTATTGCCTGCTCACGATAGATTGATTGGAGCGTGACGAGTAGAACTATCAGGAGTTATGAGTGTGAATCATCTTCATCAACAGTACATGCAAGTTCACACTTTGATCATATCCCTTATTTACCCAGTTTTTATGCATTAGTTTCAACCCTCGAACATTGCATGAGTAGGATGTGATAACATGTGGGTATTGGGAAGTAGTTGATGAGGTAGGAACCTATTGTCTTGCATTCAAACCCAGGGTACTATTGTTTTATGCTTGCACTACTTTGCTATGCTCGTAGACGTGGTTTGGTTCGAGAGAATTCATGAAAGATGTGAGAGTTATGATTAACTAAGGATACTTAAGGTGGCTACTTTAATACACATCCGAGTGGATTGGTTGGGGCACCCTAGAGCACCCAGTGGTTTGCCCGGGCACCTAGAGAACCCAGTGCTTGCCCAAGGGAATCCCGGAGTACCCGTGTGATTACCCTGTGGAATGCCACCCAGGCTCAAAGGGATCATAAGATTATTCATGCTGGAAACTTCCGTGTGCAGCCACAAGCCATTATGGGCTCTGGCATAGTTGAGTATGTTGTGTGACCTCTTTTGGTGGTAGGCTAGCAGATGTAGGGGATGTACGTGGTACTGTATACCCAGAGTAAAGAGTTAATGCTTCTGAAAGACTGTGTCTTGGTCATCCATTTCTCAAACATCATGTACTGCGAGAAATCCAACGGAGGAGATCGAGTCTTGTGGGGAAAAGTGCACAAACCTCTGCAGAGTGTATAAACTAATCATGGTTAGCCGTGTCCCCGATTATGGACATCTTGAGTATCTGGTTCTTGAATTATCATGTTGATCTCATCACGTTACTTAAATAATTTGTTGGGTTATTGATATTAATTTAGGGGTTGAGTTGGTGGAACCTTCTCAATGTTTTCAACAAACTTTGTAGTTGAATAAAATATATTCCTTTGTTGTAGGGAAAAATTAGCTTTATGCAAAATTAAACCTAGAGCCTCCACCAGCCAAATATGCATGTAGTGATAGCCATTATTCAACATTGCTCTACAGTGTGAAATTGCCAGTACATTCAATGTACTGACCTACATGGCTGCAACGTCTCATGTTGCATGATTCTTACGACGAGTAAGTGATACGTTGGGGTTATTATTTCTACACTCAACTTTGCCGTTGGTATTGATGGGAATCCACAACCTTGTTGTTACTTCCGCTATATGGATTGAGGTAATAGTATTTATGTTACTTTATACATGTGATTTACCTCTGTAATAAATCCTCGAGTACTATGTGTGTCAGTATTCCGATCTAGGGATGACACTTAAGCACAGAGACTTGACCGTCTGAGGTCGGGTCGTTACAAGATGGTATCAGAGCAATTGTTGGCTGTAGGACGTGACCCCTAGAAACTAGCAACCCATAGGAAAGATTTTCTCTAAAACTTTATCTTTTCAAAAAGATCTTTTACCTCTCTTCTTTTCCGAGCTTTATCAAATATTCCTTTTAGTTAGACTATACCCCTTTCCCCTTTTGTCCACACGAAGATTTTGACTGATGAGACCACTCCAAGAAGTACAAGACATCGGACAACTAAGACCACTTCGGAATGAAGAGGATTTTACCGTGCATAATAGTAATGGAAACCACAACGGTTGAAGACTCCGAAGACTATGAGAATTTTGAAGGCTCTGAAGAAATTCCAGATTGGTATGACCTAGGAAGGCTATCCTTATGGAACTTGTCAGACTATTGAAGCTGTCAACAACCGAGATCAAGGTGTGTCGGAGAAAGATCGGAACATGGAGCGTTAAAAATTAAAATTTTTGTCAAGAAAACCCCAGGACAGGAGATATCAACTATGGAATGATAGCTCATGGCAGAGACATGGGCATAAACACGACTAACCATGAGGTTACTGCCCGCTTATGCTATTGTCACCGTGCTGATTAAGCATGCATTTCTTCGGAAGGATTGGATGACAAAAGGGAAAATGAAGCGCCTAATCAGCAAAATATGAAGTTTTAACCTTAGCTGGTGTATCGCCAGGATCTGAAGTATTACATCAAGAATTTTTAGAGGGACCTTCAGGAAGCTGTATTTGACAAGGAAGCATTTCGTGAAGAACTCAGGACCCAGAAGTTGAAAGTAGCCAAGCTGGAGGAGCATAACCTCGAGATACCGGAGATTCGTCAGGAACTGAAGGACAGTAGGATCATGGTTCATGTCAAGGATGTTGAAACCCAGAAGTTTGGAACGCAACTCCAGTAATATTAAAGGACGTCACGAGAGACTTCGCGTCAACAGAGATGATCTGGCAAAAGAACTTGAGAAGGACAAGCACGATCAGAAGAAGCCATCAGAGACATGAACAAGACTTGAAGAGTTTGATGACTTTGAAGATTTATTGACCTTTAGAAGACCAAACCCCTGTTATATACCTACGTTAGATGCGACGATTATGAGCTGTCATTTGTTTGATGTTTTCCGACAGCCACAAAATAAAATACATCTTTTCAAAACTATTGTTTGTATTGTGTGCATCCCTCTCTATCCCTCTTATCCCACCCCAAAACCCTTGGAACCAATAGAGGATGAATGGAGATGAACCCATATTTTCTGGACCGATGACTCAGTTGGAGACGGACCGATGGATTCATAACATGGAAGATCATATGGAGAATAACCCTATAGTCGGAAAGGATATGACCCAGCATGCTCTTAAGTGTTTTGAAAGAGGTGCTGCTACTGGGTGGAGGATGAACCAAACCATCAATGGATAGCAAGGAGTAACCACTTGGAAAGAATTTAAGTTGACCCTGCAAAAGTCTCGACTTGTGTCCCAGAAGTAGAATCCTTATGGAAATGATATGAAGAAACCTTGTGCATGCAAGCTCTGTGGAGAAATAGGACACAACCATAAAGAACATAAGGATGAATGCTCTCATTGTGAAGAAAGTCACCCAGGTAAAGAATGCCCAACTAGGCAGATTACTTGTTTCTTGTGTGAAGGGACTACCCACTACCCTGCTCAGTGTCACATTTACCCCATGGTACAAAGAACCATCCAGCAGAAGAAAGAAGCAATGAAAGGAGCCCTCATGGAAATTTTAGAAGAACCTGTGATGAAGGAAGAGGTGGAGGACACACCCGAAGAATACCCAATTAAGCCCTGCACCAAGTCATGTTATTCATGTAGAGAAGGACACATCTCCCAAAATTGTCTGTATGGGGATCTAGTAGCATTCCCGACAGTGGAAGCAGAGTATGACCCATAGGAAATAGAAGCCCTGATTGGCACGGAGAAGTCCAGGAAGAGAAATAGATTGGATTCTAGGAACAACCAAATTTCTACAAAGAAGGACCTGAGTCATATCACATGTTTTAGGTGCAAAGATGCAGGGCACTACTTCAGCGGTTGCCCAAAAAGGAAGCCGAGGACCCAAGGAGGCTTTGAAATCACAAGGAAACCTCGAGACTTGTCAGAAGTAATATGTTTTTGTTGTAATGAAGCAGGGCACTTTGCGAGAGATTGTCCCAAAGAAGGAGGCTTGTGCTAAATAGTTGAGTTTGCAACAAAAGAAATATAGTAGTAGTAGAGGGAACATTTCTTTTATATTGAGGTGTTGAGTTGAGGCATGTAATGGAAGTGCAGGAGATTGTAATAATTTGAAAATCAATGAAGTTAGCATAGTTGGTACTTATTTGGATCTTATGAGTTGTTACTCTATGAAGAAAGATTTTGACCATTTTCGAGGATATGAGAAATATGGTCTATGGAAGAAGAGGTGCATTTTAAGGGTGGTAGTACCTTGTGAGGACCCTTGACCCCTGGAAAAGATAATGGTATTCCACGAAGTGGACCGCGGACAAAAATAAGTATGATTTTTGTCTCGATATGTGGGATACCGCAAGAATATGAAGGGATGAAGTACTGTTGGATACAAAGGAGGTATCATGTTGGTAATATGGAGCAATTGTAACTCCATGATGAGTCTGAGTAATCACGTCTTAGTACCAATAGAAGGAAGGGAGACATTACAATTGGATGGATTTAAGAATGCTAGGAAGCTGGATGTTGGAATAATGATCAGATGCCCCGATGATGATTTCAAGGTTTGCAAGTGATGAGATGGGCCATAACCCACGGGCCCCAGGATCTACCAAGAAGCAAACACACTCTTGCTGAAGGAAAACCCTGGAAGATGATATGCCTTAATCAACCGACGATCTTATAGGAGTAACGCAAAACCAGAGAGTTGTGAAGAAACGATAGATGTTTGTTTGGCTTGCAGAATCAATGGATATATCCGAACTTGGTTCATCGACAAGAGAAATTATGCAATGCTTGTGAGGATGACCAAGTGTTAGAATGTGATATTCGCTAAACCATATACAAGGTAATGATTTGGGTGCGGGATGGGTTGATCACCATACCGACTTACTCTTATTATTCGCCTTGCTATACGGGATGGTAAATCTGAGTGACATACCCATAGTAGAGAGACGACGATATCATAACCTTGTTTGAACCTTAGAATGGTATGACAATTTTCCCTTGTACAAGGCAGCTGTTGCCAATCGTAGGATATACGGCGAGGTTCAACCCAGGCCCATTTCCTGCAGGAGAAACCATAAATTGATGACCACCATGAGATATCGATAGTTGTTTAGTATTGGCGCCAGATTTGTCAGCTAAGAAGACCCAGACACAGAAGAACCTTACCAAGATGAAAAGGACACATGAATTAAGGAAAAAGGTTATACCACTACCGGAAGAGCCTGAATAGGATTTTTTTGAGAATCTGAGAAGACCGACACTGTCAAGAATAATGATGGAGTATATGAGTTTTGACGGAAATGTAACAATGCTTCTAAGGGTGGTAGCACCCTAGACCCCCCCCCGAACCTAACCTATTTTCCTACTAGCCTCTCCGAATCTCGAGGACGAGATTCATTTTAAGGGTGGTAGGTTTGTAACATCCCAAAATTTGAAACTTTCTGAAAGTTAAATGAGAGGGAATAAAAGGACTTTCCCAAACTTTCATCTTGCACTTCGGATCTCCATGAATTCAGATTCTTTTAAAATACAAAACCCTAGAGTGAAGATGATATGACTTCTTCCATTTAAATAAATGAAAGGGGTTTTGAAAATATTTGAATTTCATTTGGAAATATTTCGAATTCAGAAACTTTAAGCAACTCAATGATTTTCATGAGAGAAGATAAAATGACTTCTTCAAATCATATGACATTTGAGTTGGAAGTTTAAAAGAATCAAATTTAAAGTCCCTTTGAAATTATTTCCAATTTGGAGTTATTTGGGTTTTATTCAAATTATTTTTCTCCAAAAATAAAATATATGGAAAATAGGGTAAAATGATTCCCTACAGTAGAAAGGTGGAGAAAAATGAGTATGAAATCATTTTGGTATTTAAAAAAAATTTATTTGATTTTTAAATGGGCCAGTAGCACTGTTTGCTTTATTTAAAATTTTGTGGATTTTATTTGATGCTCGAAAAATGTTCATGTTGTAGAAAATCGTATTCTGAAAATCTTGATATATAATATGCCTATATAAAATTTTGTTTATATTTTGGTTATTCAGTTTTCCTTGTCTGCTTATTTAAAAAAACAAACTACATGTGCGGCCCATAACTATCCGTTGCCCACATGCGCAACATAGTTAGCAGACAGGCCCGTAACTGTTTTTATTTATTTTTTCGGTTATGTTTGGAAAAAAATATATTATTTTCAGAAATATTTCTTTTTCTTATAAATAAAAAAGTAAAAAAAAAAATGCAGCGCGCATGCGCCGGCCGGCTGAACACTTGCCCGCGCGTTTTTCTCTTTTCTATTTTTACGTCTACATTTAGTTCCCCATTGCCTAGCCTTTGACCCTTTAACCTCTTTTCCACCTATAAATATAGACCCATAGAGCCTCCAAAAATCATCCGATTCGGGTTAAATCAATATTTTGGTTTGACTAGATTCACTAAAGAAAAATATTTTTCTCCTTTCCGGCAGGACTTCTGAAAGTTGTCTCCTCTCTCCGAAGTCGTTTTTTCTCTATCTTATAAAGGTATCTTTCTTCATTTTTTATACACTTCCGTAGTTTATTATTTCTAGACTAGTACGATAGAATAATTAGATTATCAATTAGTCTCTATAGTTATACATAAGACCTAGAATTCTTTTAGCCGTAGCTATTTTTCTTTCGTAAAACAGTTAGACCCTGATTTTTCAAATAGCCACTCGATCAGGCCTATACATCCGGGAATTTAGCTCCAAACCAAAGACGACTTGCTTTGCTGCATTTCTTGGGCCGGGGCTTTACTTGATTTTGGCGAAAGAAAGGCCATATGATCTACTTTCTGGTGCCAGAAGAAATGAAGAAGAGCTGTTCGACAACGATCCATACCTATCAATTCATGAAATTGGAGTTTGATGTTGCGTTGTAAATGAAATCTTCAGAGAAATGGAAGATAACTTTTTTCTCATTCATTCAAATTAGATGAAACCAGCGCCTATAGTTTCGTCTTGTTTTCACCTATCCAGTGAATCTGTCACATCAACTTTTCGAAATTGTCAAATTTCGAAATTTGTCCAGATTCATATTCAAACTTCTTTTGATCATAACTTGAGTTTCGTAACTCCGATTTAATTGATTTTTTTTTGCTAATTGAAGCTCTTGACCTAAACTTTCTGATAAGGCCAAATTCACCTAATTCTGGTACTCTTAGAAATTGTTTTCTGTTGCAAGAACTAATTGCTTGTTTTCGAAGTTTTCCGAGATATTTTCTTCGATTCTTTTGCTTGATTGCTTATGTGTGGTTACTATTGTTTGCTCACGATAGATTGATCGGAGTGTGATGAGTAGAACTATCAGGAGTTATGAGTGCGAATCATCTTCATCAATAGTACGGGCAAGTTCACACTTTGATCATATCCCTTATTTACCCAGTTTTTATGCATTAGTTTCAACCCTCGAACATTGCATGAGTAGGATGTGATAACATGTGGGTATTGGGAAGTAGTTGATGAGGTAGGAACCTATTGTCTTGCATTCAAACCCAGGGTACTATTGTGGTATGCTTGCACTACTTTGCTATGCTCGTAGATGTGGTTTGGTTTGAGAGAATTCATGAAAGATGCGAGAGTTATGATTAACTAAGGGATACTTAAGATGGCTACTTTAATACACATCTGGGTGGATTGGTTGGGGCACCCTGGAGCACCCAGTGGTTTGCCCGGGCACCTGGAGAACCCAGTGCTTGCCCAAGGGAATATCGGAGTACCCGCATGATTACCCTGTGGAATGCCACCCATGCTCAAAGGGATCATAAGATTATTCATGCTGGAAACTTCCGTGTGCAGCCACAAGCCATTATGGGCTCTGGCATAGTTGAATATGTTGTGTGACCTCTTTCAGTGGTATGCTAGGATATGTAGGGGATGTAGGTGGTACTGTCTACCCAGAGTAAACAGTTAATGCTTCTTGAAGACTGTGTCTCGGTCATCCGTTTCTCAAACATCATGTAGTGCGAGAAATCCAACGGAGGAGATCAAGTCTTGTGAGGAAAAGTGCACAAACCTCTGCAGAGTGTATAAACTAATCATGGTTAGCCGTGTCCCCGGTTATGGACATCTTGAGTATCTGGTTCTTGAATTATCATGTTGATCTCATCACGTTACTTAAATAATTTGTTGGGTTATTGATATTAATTTAGGGGCTGAGTTGGAGGAACCTTCTCAATGTTTTCAACAAACTTTGTAGTTAAATAAAATATATTCATTTGTTGTAGGGAAAAATTAGCTTTATGCAAAATTAAACCTAGAGCCTCCACCAGCCAAATATGCATGTAGTGATAGCCATTATTCAGCATTGCTCTACAGTGTGAAATTGGCAGTACATTCAATGCACTGACCTACATGGCTTCAATGTCTCATGTTGCAGGATTCTTACGACGAGTAAGTGATACGTTAGGGTTACGATTTCTACACTCAACTTTGCCGTTGGTATTGATGGGAATCCACAACCTTGTTGTTACTTTTGCTATATGGATCGAGGTAATAGTATTTACGTTACTTTATACATGTGATTTACCTATGTTATAAATCCTTGAGTACTATGTGTGTCAGCATATCGATCCAGGGATGACACTTAAGCACAGAACTTGACCGTCTGAGGTCGGGTCGTTACAATTTAGTACAACCAAAATCGATTTATTTCCTCACATGCATAACAATACGAAACTGTACCCACAACAAATGAGTATCACATTACAGAATTGAACCAAATAGTTAACTGGACAACGGAACAAGTGAACCAAATAGTTAACTGGGCATGGCATTGCAGAACAGAACATATACGAGAAGATAAGACAATTAACCAAACGAAGAATGCTTTGTAACTACTAGGAAATGTAGCATTGTTGGACCAAACTATTAACTTAACATTACATTTCAGAAGATTAGATTGCATATTAATATTACAGAGGACAACTCACTATAAGGCACCGACGGTGGCCTCAAGAAAACACCACGAACTATATTTTAAAGTAGCCAACTGCATGGCAGCGTCTACAGTGGCCTCGAAGGCAAGGTGCGCCTCCAAGATCTGGCGGTCAGCACGCATGGCAGCCATCGCGACCTCATCCACGCATGCGGCACGGTTTGCTTCTCCGCTGCCAGATGCTCCTGAGCTCCTTGCTATACTGCATGCAAAATGGCTGCGGGCGGCGCTTATTTGGAGGACGGGGCAGTGATTTGGGCTGAAGGTGTCACACTGTCAGTCGGGGCATGTGGGATGGAGAAGGAGGAGGATGGGGATGAGGTGTGGATTACCTGACTATATCGACGAGGCCGCACAACAAGAAGAATGGTCGCCGGTGAGGAGGTGGCGCTGCAAGTAAGCAGTGAAGGTTTGAACTTGGAAAGGAAGGAGAAATAGTGGAAATGTGGCTTTTGGTCGGGGGGAGGGGGTGGGGAGCTAGATATTTCCACGGTTGCCAAAATTTTTGGCTCGATGCCGTGAGAGACTGGTGCAAAGTGTGGTTGAAGCACGAGCGGTGGACTGTAGACGATGAAGCTTATGGCGTAAGACATACAAGAGGGTGCCCCAAGATATTTCATATTGCATCGCAGACGATTCTTGCTAGTAAACTGTTTGTGGTGTACCTGATTTTTTTCATTCTGATTTGAAAGACAAAATGGTGTTACGGAGGGAAAGGACAATGTTTGAATTGCTAGAACATTTATCTACAGTGAACATGCAACTATATGAGTGTCGTGTTAAAATTTGGAATTATTTAGGGTTCGTTTGGATTTTTTATACATTAATTGAGTTTCTAGGCATTTAATGTGCATAATTCAAATTTGAACTACAAGCACATGCTCCCGTGCATCGAAATGATTTAAACAATCATAGATCTGTCCTTGGGTGAATGTTTAGGTCCCATGCAATAAATGTGAATGAATTTCGAACACCTCGGCATCGTGGCTCGGCCAGAAACATTGAGATAATTGGTTTTAAAATTCCCGTAAATCCATAACTCGCCTGAAAATCATGAAACTTGGCATGGTCTCATGACATGGTACCAACATCCTGTGGTAAAATTTCATCAGATTTGGGACAAGTTTTGGTATAAGCTGCTTACGAAACGAAGCTTCTCTCAAGATGCCTCATGGTTCCGAGAGGGGACGTGTCACCTCTGTATGCGAAATGACATACACCGCCTCTTCCCGCCGTGATTTTTTTACAGAGGCAACATAGACCAATTGGAGTATCGCACTAATTTTTGGAATTAATTCGGGTTCTTTTTGCCTTTTTATACATTATTTGAGTTTTCTAGGCATTTAATGTGCATAATTCAAATTTGAACTACATGCACATCTCTAGTGCCACAAAGTTGGTTGAAAAATCATATGTGTGTCCTTGAGTGAATTTTTAGGTCCCATGCAAGAATGAGAATGAATTTCAAACATCTGGGCATCGTGCCTCAGTCGGAAACATTGAGAAACTTGGTTTTTAAATTCCTGTAAATCCAATACTCGCCTGAAAATCATGAAACTTGGCATGGTCTCATGACATGGCACCAACATGCTGTGGTAAAAATTTCGTCCGATTTGGGACAAGTTTTGGTATAAGCTTCTTACAAAACGAAGCTTCTCTCAAGAAGCCTCATGGTTCCAACAGGGGTCGTGTCACCTCTGTGTGCGAAACGACATACACCGCCTCTTCCCGCCTTGATTTTTTTACAGAAGCAACATAGACCAATAGGAGTATCGTCCCAATTTTTGGAATTAATCCGGGTTCGTCTGGCCTTTTTATACATTATTTGAGTTTTCTAGGCATTTAATGTGCATAATTCAAATTTAAACTACATGCACATGCTCCAGTGCACCAAAGTTGATTGAAAAATCATATGTGTGTCCTTGAGTGAATGTTGAGGTCCCATGCACGAAATGGAAATGAATTTAACATCTGGGCATCATGGCTTGACCGGAAACATTGAGAAACTTGGTTTTAAAATTCCTGTAAATCCAAAACTCGCCTGAAAATCATGAAACTTGGCATGGTCTCATGACATGACACTAAAATGTTGTGCTAACAATTTCAGCCGATTTGAGACAAGTTTTAGTATAAGCTTCTTACAAAACGGAGCTTCTCTCAAGAAGCCTCATGGTCCTGAGAGGGGACGTGTCACCTCTGTGTGCGAAATGACATACACCGCTTCTTTCCGCTTTGATTTTTACAGGGGCAACATAAACCAATAGGAGTATTGTGCTAATTTTTTGAATTATTCAGCGTTTGTTTTGCCTTTTTAATTTATTAATTGAGTTTTCTAGGCATTTAATGTGCATAATTCAAATTTGAGCTACACGCACATGCTCCAGTGCGCCAAAATGGGTTGAAAAATCATATGTGTTCTTGGGTGAATGTTTAGGTCCCACGCAATAAATGGGAATGAATTTCAAACATCTGGGTTTCGTGGCTCGACCGGAAACATTGAGAAACTTGGTTTTTATATCTCTATAAATCCAAAACTCGCCTGAAAATCTTGAAACTTAGCATGTTGCCTTCACATGGCACCAACATGCTGTGGTAAACTTTTTGTCCGATTTGTGAAGGCGCACACATTAACAACCAACAAATTCATTTTGGAATAAGAGATGTCACGTTACAATCAGAAAGACAAGTATTATTGAAACCATGGGCGTTCTACTAACAATTTACATGCCACCACACATCCCCTTTTTTATTTGGCTAGGAGGCACCATGCGGGGTAGCTATTTGAGTATGGGAGGCGTGCAAGCAGACCCTTGCGTGTGCTTATCGAGAGGCTAGCCCTTTGACCTCCATCTGCCGCCCTCCTCTCTCCCAACTTCTCCATTAATGGCGCTCGAGCTCCCGTTTTGGTGTGGCTATGTCTCACTCGACTAAGACTTGAGAGAGAAAAAAGAAAATCTGAAAAGAAAATTTTGCACGAATCTTGATGTAAGATCTGATGGACATATATAGAATCGACTGATATAAATATAATAATGATGTTAGTGGATAACAATTGTCTTACATATTTAGGAAGATAATTAAAAATGCCAAATGCAGCAACGCACAAAATACACAAGGGCAAAGGAAGAAAGAAGACGCAAACAACCATCTGGGTTGCTGCTCTCTACTTTCTTGATGTGTTGCTGCAGGGCGCGGAGTTCCTCCAACACCTTTCTTCGTCGCCTCCACGAGTAGTTCTCATGGCGAACGGCGATGATCTCTTTCCTGTCCTCAATACGTTGCTTGGCAGCATCCACGGATTCCTACACCAGCCTTTCGTGCTCGATGCGGAGCATGCCATTCTCGTTCATAAGTTTCTTGACGATGACGCCCGTTTTCTTCAACAAGGCAATGGTCTTCTCATGCTGCTTCGCCCTTCCAGCGATCTTTGCCCTCAGCAGGTCGCGCTTGGTGCGGAGCTTAGCATAGAGCGCATGCGCCTGTGAGAGTCCGCGCCTGCCACGAGCGATCTTCCCAGGCCGCCATGGCGCGGGAGAACCTCTCAGCTGCATCCGCGACACGGCAGTACATCTCTTCTATTTTTGCAGCGCGGCCAGACAAGTCTATTGCTTTGACAGTGCGGAGGGACCTTTGTGCTGCTTCGACGGCGCGTCGGGACCTCTATACTACTACAGCGGCACGACGGGACATGTTGGCTACTTTCGCGGCGAGGCGGGACATCTCTCGTGCTTCTGCTTCCATGCTCGCCTCTCCCTGATAGTAATTTCTCGACCCAGAACTCATGGAGGCCATGGAAGACACAAGGGAACAACAATGTTTGTTTTTGTTGATGAGTAATTGAGGAGGAATGTGCAGTCATCTTGGAGTAGGTAGTATTTATAACCGAGTAGTACGCTGCTAAGTGGATATTGTTTATGTTTTGATTGGTGTGAACAGGTTTACAATTAAATATAGCATGGTAATTTGGAATATGACGGGAAGCAAGCTCAAAATTTATTGACAGTTCTAGTTTCGAAGTGCGGCATGATTCTCGGATGGTGTAACGTGGGCACACATTCTCGGATGCGGATGTGGCGTTTGCACCATGGGATGCACCGCAATCAGCGACGTTAGCACATGACTTGTTCCATCAACTATGCGCACTCGTTATAACCATTGCACATGCTTATTTTGGTTAGAATGTATGCCCTTCTAGCGCACACACCTTGATCTGTCTGGCCATTTCTGTTTGTTGTGCCTAATCGCAAACAGTTCATCCATGTGAAGTGTATGCTGTCTACCGCACACACCTTGATCTGGCTGGCCGTTTCTATTGTGTTGCCTAATCAAAAGCAGTTCATCCGAGTGAACTGTATGCCGTATGTCGCACACACCTTAATCTGGTTGGCCGTTTCTGTTGCGTTGCCTAATCACAGACAGTTCATCCGAGTGAACTATATGCTGTATATCGCACACAACTTCATCTGGCTGACCGTTTCATCTGTTATGCTCATTGCAAACAGTTCATTCGAATGAACCGTATGCCACACATCGCACATGCAACTACAATCTGAATCGTGTTTGATGTCTCTGCCATCGCAAATGTTTTGTATCTGTTTTGATAGTTTTATTACATCATCGTTTGCGATTAATGCATCACACACAGTTTCGTCGAAGGGTCTCTAATTTTAGTGTCGCATTAGCAGCATCCTGAAGTAGTTTTTTGTGACAGTCAGAGTGCCATATACCTCACTAAGGATCATATGTTTGATGAGAGAACAAAGCACATTGATGTCAAATATCATTATGTTTGAGACATTGTTGAGCAAGGTAAACTGAAGGTATGCAAGATTAGTACTCATGATAATCCTGCTGATATGTGATAAAGCCAGTTCCTATTGCTAAGTTTGAGCTTTGCTCAGACTTAGTTGGTATAACTCATTAGCCCTAGTGGCTATTTGGTGCCGAAGGTGTTTTCTTTGTTGTTCAGGGAGGAGGTTCTCTTTCATGCTACAAGATGGAATTTGACTCATGGTGGAGTTTGTTATGTTTTGCTCCAAATTCAAGTATAAAGAGAAAGGTTAACTTCTGACGAGCGAGCGGAGTGAGGCCCGTCAGAACTCAATTGCTATAACCACTGGTACAGGGACGTGCTATACAAACGGTTTTTAACCCCTTTCCGCGACGACGTTTGGAATCGTCGCCATGTGAGTGTGGGCGATAGGGGGGTCCTTCCCACACGACCTAGAAACCGTCGGGGATAGGCCCTCCTGGCTCACAGGCTGGCTAGTGTGCAATCTGGCGGGGCATCGAAACCTAATTGTTTCCGTTCGTATGTACATCCAACACAGTGAATCCCAGAAATTCATTTCCGTTCGTATGTATATCACACATAGTTCTTCATGTGGAAACATTTGTGCAAGGTGGCCTAACGCAAACAGTTCGCTGCCGGAAGCCGTGTGTGATTGTTAGTTGATCGAACACGCTTACTTTCTAGAAACCGTGTGGGTTGTTTGAGTTCATCGCCCACGGTGTTGTCTGAGTAACCGTCTGCAATAGAAAACCCAATAAGCAGGGTAATTAGCCTAGTATTGATAATCCAAGTACTAATCAAATTGATATTTCTTATAAAACACACCAGATATTTCATCTCCGTATATGACAACGAGATTTCATAAAGGAATTACATCGGATAGCTTCGCACTCGATTCGCCATTACACAACAGCACCAAGTTTCACATGCAACATCGAAACCTTTGGAAAGTAGCATCATACACGGTAAATAGGCAGATGAATCTCATCTGGAAACATGAAGCAGAAGGCAAATATTGAGCCTTTAGTGATGTTGAATGTCCTTGCAACTTTAGGCCAGTGGCTATGGATAATTGCCCGCCCAACCTTCGTCCTCTTCAGCAAGACTTCAATATTGTACCGTGGGTGTTGAATGAATACCTTCCTCACCTCTTGACCATGCAGGTGGTTTGAGAGGTAATCATCGGTGAACTGCTTTGAAAAGTACTGAAAACAAAGATATGCATAAATCGCTGTTATAAATTTTGAAATGGCGCAAGGGGTAAAAATAAGGTAAAAGAGTTAGTACCATCCTATAGTTGACTGATGTCTTCTTCATTGTGCAAACAAAGATCTTGCTGTTATTCATCGCAAGTTTCTTCATCCGAACAATCTTTATGAGTTTCTTGACTTGACTGATATTCATGGACATCTCATTTCCCCATATGCAAAATGGGTCGAATAGTGGGTCTAAGCCTCTGATAGCAGGACCTACATGTGCAAGACCAAATTGTAAGAAACCTAAATATTAGAATGATTCCTGCAACTGCACAATAATGTGCTATTAGCCAAAGGACCATGCTTGAACAAACCTCGATGGTAAACCGCAGTGTCTCCCATTGTTTCCCTGCAAGACACATAAGCAATTGTTGGACCAAAGTGTTAACTGAACATTATATTTCAGAGGACCAAATTGTTAACTGAACATCAGATTGCATATTAACATTACACAGGACAAATCACTAGAAGGCACTGGCGGTGGCCTCGAGAAAACATCACAAACTGTATTTTAAAGTAGACAACCACGTGGCGGTGTCGACCGTGGCCTCGAAGACGAGGTGCTCCTCCAAGATCTGGCGGTCGGCATGCATGGCAGCCATAGCAACCTCATGCGCGTGTGCGGCCGCATGCTACTGAGCTGTTATACTGCATGCAAAATGGCTATGGGCGGCGCTTAATTGGAGGAGGGGGCAGTGATTTCGGTGGAAGGTGTCACGCCATCGGTCGGGCATGTGGGTCGGGAAAGGAGGAGGATGGTGTGGGTGGTGTGTGGATTACCTGACCATATCGACGAGGCCGCACAGCAAGAAGAAGGGTCCGCGACGAGGAGGCCGCGCAGCAAGAAGAAGGGTCACCGGCGAGGAGGCGGCGCTGCAAGAAGAAGGGTCGCCGGCGAGGAGGCGGCGCTGCAAGAAGAAGGGTAGCCGGTGAGGAGGCGGCACAGCAAGAAGAAGGGTCGCCGGCGAGGAGGCTAAGTTGCCAGTAAGCAGTAGTGAAGGTTTGAATTTGGAAAGCAAGGATGAACAGTGCAAATGTGGCTTTTGGTGGGAGGGAGGGGGCGGGGAGATAGATATTTTCGTGGTGGCAAAAAAATTTCACTCGGTGCCGCGAGAAACTGGCGTGCAAGTGTGGTCAAGCGGGGGCAATGGACTGTAGACGATGAAGCTTCCTGTGTAAGCCAGACAAGACGGTGCACCAAGATATTTTATATCGCATCCCACACGATTCTTTCTAGTAAACTGTTTGTGGCATACCTGATTTTTTCATTATGTTTTGAAAGACAAAATGGTGTTCTGAGAGGAAAGGATGGTGTTTGAATTGCTAGAACATTTACGTACAATGAACATGCAACTAGTACATGAGTGTCGTGTTTAAATTTGGAATTATTCCTGGTTCGTTTGGCATTTTATGCATTAATTGAGTTTCTGGGCATTTAATGTGCATAATTCAAATTTGAAATACAAGCACATGCTCCAGTGCACCAAAGTTTGTTGAAAAATCACATGTGTGTCTTTGGGTGAATTTATAGGTCCCATGCAAGAAATGGGAATGAAATTCAAACATGTGGGCGTCGTGGCTCGACCGGAAAGATTGAGAAACTTGGTTTTTTAATTCCTGTAAATCCAAAACACGCCTGAAAATTATGAAATTTGGCATGGTGTCATGACATGGCACCAACATGTTGCGGTAAATTGTTGGGACAAGCTTTGGTGTGAGCTTCTTGCAAACCGGAGCTCCCTCAAGAAGGCTCGTGGTTCCGAAAGGGAACGTGTCACCTCCGTTTGTGAAAAGACATACGTACACTGCCTTCTCCCGCCTTAATTGTTTTACACAGGCAGATTAGACCAAGTATCGTGCTAAATTTTGGAATTATTCTGGGTTTGTTTGGCCTTTTTATACGTTAATTGAGTTTCTGGGCATTTAATGTGCATAATTCAAATTTGAACTACAAGCACATGATCCAGTGCACCAAAGTTGGTTCAAAAATCACATGTGTGTCCTTGGGGTGAATTTTTAGGTCCCATGCAAGAAATGGGAATGAAATTCAAATATCTGGGCGTCGTGCCTCGGTCGTAAATATTGAGAAACTTGGTTTTTTAATTCCTGTAAATCCAAAACACGCCTGAAAATCATGAAACTTGGCACGGTGTCATGACATGGCACCAACATGCTGCGGTAATTTTTTTGGCCGAATTGGGACAAGCTTTGGTGTAAGCTTGTTGCAAACCGGAGCTTCCCTCAAGGAGGTTCGTGTTTCCGAGAGGGAACGTGTCACCTCCATGTGCGAAACGACATACGTACACTGCCTTCTCCCGCCTTAATCTTTTTTACACAGGCAGATTAGACCAAATAGAAGTATCGTGCTAAGTTTTGGAATTCTTCCGGGTTCGTTTGGCTTTTTTTTACATTAATTGAGTTTCTGGGCATTTAATGTGCATAATTCAAATTTGAACTATAAGCACATGCTCCAGTGCACCAAAGTTGGTTGGAAAATCACATTTGTGTCCTTGGGGTGAATTTCTAGGTCCCATGCAAGAAATGGGAATGAAATTCAAACATATGGGTGTCGTGTCTCGGTCGTAAAGATTGAGAAACTTGGTTTTTTAATCCCTGTAAATCCAAAACATGCCTGCAAATCATAAAACTTGGCACGGTGTCATGACATGGCACCAACATGCTGCAGTAATTTTTTTGCTGAATTGGGACAAGGTTTGGTGTAAGCTTCTTGCAAACTAGAGCTTCCCTCAAGAAGGCTCATGGTTCCGAGAGGGAACGTGTCACCTCCGTGTGCGAAATGACATACATACACTGCCTTCTCCCGCCTTAATTTTTTTACACAGGCAGATTAGACCAAATAGAAGTATCATACTAAATTTTGGAATTATTCCGGGTTCGTTTGGCCTTTTTTATACATTAATTGAGTTTCTGGGCATTTAATGTGCATAATTCAAATTTGAACTCTAAGCACATGCTCCAGTGCACCAAAGTTGGTTGAAAAATCACATGTGTGTCCTTGGGTGAATTTCTAGGTCCCATGCAAGAAATGGGAATGAAATTCAAACATATGGCCGTCGTGGCTCGGCCGGAAAGATTGAGAAACTTGGTTTTTTAATTCATGTAAATCCAAAAGATGCCTGAAAATCATGAAACTTGGCATGGTGTCATGACATGGCACCAACACGCTGTGGTAATTTTTCTGTCCGATTTGCGAAGGTGTACACCTTAACAATCAACAAAGTCATTTTGGAACAAGTGCAGTCACATTATAAATCGAAAACACAAGTATTATTGAAACCGTGGGCGTTCTTCTTACCAATTATGTGCCGCCACGCGTACCCTTTTTTAATTGGCTAGGAGGTGCCGTGCGAGGTAGCTATTTGAGTACGGGAGGCGTGCGATCAAACCCCTGCGCGTGCTCATCGGGAGGAGATCCCTTTGACCTCTACCCGCCGTGCACCTCCCTCTCAATATCTCCATTAATGGCGCCAGAGCCCCTGTTCTACGGCATGGCTATATGTCTCACTGGACTGAGATTTAAGAGAGAAAAATGAAAATCTGAAAAAAAAGTTTTGCATGGATTTTGATGTAATATCCGACGAACCTATATAGCATCGACTGCGACTTATAGCAAGCATGATGAATATAAGGACGCTGACAGTAGATAATAATTGTCTTACATATTTAGGAACACAATTAAAAAAACCCACATGCGGCAACACCCGAAATACACAAGGGCAAAAGAAGAAGGAAGACAACGATCTGGCTCGCTGATCTCTACTTTCTTGATGCGTTGCTGTAGGCCGCGGGAACTAGTCTCCGTGGCGAGCGGCGATGAGCTTTTTCTTGTCCTCAAGATCCTGCTTGAGAGCATCCAGAGATTCCGCCACCAGCCTTCTGCGCTCGATGCGCAGCATGGCATTCTCGTCCATAAGTTTCTCGATGATAACACAGGTCCTCTTCAACAAGGCAGTGGTCTCCTCCTGCTACTCCGCACTTCCGACGATCTTCGCCCTCAGCATGTCGCGCTCAGCCAGGAGCTTCACATTGCTCTCATTTAGTTGCCGGATGACGCAGGTAGCCTGTTCAAAAGAGGCTTTCATGTTGTCTTGCAACCTCGCCCAACCGGAGATCTGATCCATCTGGCTATGGACAATCACATGCATGCGCCTGTAAGAGTCCTCGTGCGCTTGAGACATTTTCCCGAGCCGCAGCGCTGAGGACATCTGCTGCATTCGCGAGAGGGACATCTCTTACGCTTCCGAGGCGGGTACCGACGATCTGCTGCATCGATGGCGCGGCGGGACCTCTGTGCTGCTTCGGCGGCACGGCGGGACCTTTGTGCTGCTACGGCCATGCGACAGGACATGCCGGCTGCGTTCGCGGCGAGGCAAGACATATCTCGTGCTTTCGCTTCCATGCTTGCATCTCCCTGGTGGCAATCTCTCGACCCAGAACTCACGCTGGCCATGGCAGACGCAAGGAAACGATGATGAATGACTTGTTTGTTTTTGTGGATGAGGAGTTGAGGAGGAATGTACAGTCATCTTGGAGGAGTAGTATTTAACCGAGTACTAATACACTCCTAAGTGGAAAACCGTTTAGGTTTTGATCGGTGTGAACATGTTTGCAATTTGGAATGTGATGGGACGCATGCTCAAAATTTATTGATGGTTATAAGTGCGGCACTATTCCCGGAAGGCGTAACATGGGCACGTATGCCTTCTCCCGCGCACGTGGCGTTTGCACCATAGGGTGCACCGCAATAGGCAATGTCAGCACACATCTTGTTCCAACAACCGTTCACGCTCGTTATTACCATCGCACACGCTTCTTTTAATTAGAATGTGTGTGCCCGTCTAGCGCACACATGTTGATCTATCTAATTGTTTCAGTTTGTTGTGGCTAATCACAAACAGTTCATCCGTGTGAAGTGTATGCCATCAATCGTAGACACTTTGATCTGGCTGACCCGTTTCTGTTCTGTTGCCTAATTGCAAACAGTTAATCCTTCTAAAGCATATGACCTCAATCACACACACCTTCATCTAGCTACCCATTTCTATTGTTCCTCCTCATCACAAACAGTTCATCCGAGTGAACCGTATGTTGTATATCGCACACGCCTTCATCTGGCTGCCCATTTCTTTTGTTCTGCCTCATCGCAAATAGTTCATTGAACTGAACCGTATGCCCTGCATCGCACACGCAACTAAAATCTGAACCGTGTTTGATGGCTCCGCCATCACAAATGTTTTGCACCTTTTTTGAGAGTTCTTTTACACCACCGTTTGTGATTATTGCATCGCACACAGTTTCGTCGAAGGGTCTCTGATCATAGTGTCGCCTTAGCAGCATCTTGCAGTAGTGAACACAGAGTTAACATGTGATTTAGTTCCTTTGACCATGAGAGTATCGTAGTCAGTTCTTACCGTACGATGGACTTTGGGGTTTCTCAAACATCATCTGTAACATGGTGATCATAACGACAACTTACAAGTTCATCGGAAAATTTGACAAGGGACTAGATAGATCGAGAGTGGGATTTTCTCCTCCAAAAATGGATAGATATTCTTAGAGCTCTCTCGCTATGACGACATCCATCATCGTCTGGCGAAACACATGTGACTAGGTCATGGTGATGCCGGAACATGTCAATGACAAAGAAGAACAAAACCGGTAACGAGGAGACCGGTATAGTGAGCATGTGCATGAGTCAAGAGGATACTCACATTGGGTTTTGTAAAGTATCGCGAAGCAAAGGAAATAGCACATGACAATCAAAGGTTCACTAGGATGTCATTCGTGTACTCATATGAATCAATATGGACATCCAAGGTTCTGCTACCAGTCATTGAACAAAAGGTGTTACTGTTCATGTCTATGTTTTACCAAACCTACAGGGTCAAGCTTAAGGTAATCATGATCTGCTGAGTGTTAGTAGGATTAGAGTATCGAGGATTTATTTTTGGAATTGTTTCATTAATATTCAAAATAGTTTCCAGAGGAACCGGAAGCATTTCGAGGTCACCAGAAGAGTTTTGGGGTTTACCACACAATACTGGGTAATATGGATAAATTATATACTAGTGCATATGCCCGTGCGTTGCAACGGGACAAGTAGTTGACATGTCCATCAAAACGTATATCAATGCGACACAGTAACATCCGGACAGTGCCACTTTACGACAGCATGGATACACATGCCGAGGTTGAAATCTACTCCCTCATTTGTTGTTATCTCACAGAAGTCTTAAAAAAATGGATTATTAACACAAGATTGGTGGACTCCAGAAGGATTAATTCATTAATTATATGGTCTGCCCCTCATAGCAACAATCCTGAAATCTGTTCTTACTTATAAACCCTCTTAATTTATATTGACGCAACCATCCATGCAAATCCAATAATTTTATTTATTAAGATCCAATCAACCATGCTAGCCCAAATTCACTTAATTCATTTGCTCCCTCTGTTCCTTGTCTCTTGAAGTGGCTTCCCAATTTCCACACAATTTACACACACACACACACACACACACACACACACACACACACACACACACATATATATATATATATCTAAAGTGATGTATTCTCATGCAAAGAGTTGAGGTGGGACTTTTTAATTAAATAAATAACCTATTTGTTTAGCACAAGCACATGTTAGGTCAGCTGTTTGGGGCTTTTGGGTCATGAGTTCTAGCCCTCCTAAGATATTTTATATAACATATCAAGCCAATTTAAATGGGGTAAAACACAAACACACACACACACGCACACGCGCGCGCGCGCACACACACACACACACACACATATATATATATGTATGTATGTATATTCGCTACTGCTAAGTCTGTGGAAAAAAGGTGCAACACACGCCCTTTGACATACTTTATTCAACATATGGAGCCAATTTAAATGAGGTAGAAAACATTTAATATTGCATATCAAATTAATTAGGTTAATTAAGGTTATGCTCTAAAAATAATGTATTAGTTAACATGAACGACTAATAGCATGGTTGGAAACTAAGCATTTTTTGGTCAAATTACATATAAAAATTATTTTAATCCGAGTAACGGTTGCAAAGTTATAGCATGGTTATTTTAACATATTCTTTGTAAATAATAAAGACCAGGGACCTAAACGGGTTGAAAACAAAGTAAACCGGGCTTACTGTAGTTGAAGGCGAAATACTAACTAGCGTCCAGGTGCGCACGCGATAGTTGGTACAGAAGTTGGGCCGAAGCCCAACAGATAGAGAGAAAGAAGAGGGACTTAATACTAGACCGCGAGTTATTTAAAAAAAACACTAGTGGGCTTTTTATAAACTGTACGATGGCGGACGGGCAGAAGCACTCCGTACTTTATTAGTAGGTATAGATAGGTGAAAAATGTTTCTGAAAATGTTAAATTAATAATAAAAGGCTCTAATAATAGTAGGAGGCTTTTATATATAATTAAATTTCAACAGGCCTTAAAAAGCCAAGTGGTGCAAAAATGTTGGGCCACTTGGGCCCAATAAGGGATGCGCCCCCTTAGCTTCTTGGAGAAGCAAAGAGGGGAGGCCAAATTGGATGGGAACTCCCCCTACTTTGTCGGCAAGGGGGAAGGAATCCTTCCCGTCTTATGGTGCCTCCTCTCCCTCCTCCAACCTATATATACTACAGGTTTTGAGCACTTTTTGCACACAAGTTTTTGGAGCCTCCTCTAGTTCTCTAGTCTAGTTCTAATTGTTCCAATTAGATCTAGATGTAGATCCTCTAATCCTCGTAATTAGACGCCCAGAGTGGTTCTAATATCTTCCCTCTAATTCTCCGGCGACGATTAGCTCTGGAGGGCGAAGCGCTGCCGGATCGTGAAGACCGTACACTTGCAATATGTGGAGGGGTCGTGCTTTCGTTCTTCCGTTCAAGGGACTGTTTGTGGGCAGTTCGAGGGATCTTAATAGATTAGAGGATTCTAGCGATCCAGGCGAGTAAAATGAAGCAGACGTGGCAGCCGCAGGCAATGATCCAATACCTTTCGTTCTCTTTAGCACTTGATGATTCTGCTGCGTCTTTAGAAAAAAAAAGGAGAAGGACAGGGGTCTCTGAATTCAAAAGCCCACCCGGACTTGGTTTGAGAAGTAGCTTGTTCAATTTGTCCTCAGCAGAAGAGCCAATATCGATTTTTAGAAAGAAAAAACAAGAATTTTCTTCTTTTTTTATTAACATTAAGAAAAAAGAATATAATTAAAATGGAATTGGC